>JAMYXO010008781.1:0-10462 GCA_033310375.1 Conus canariensis
CCCAACTGTTGTAGAAATAAAAAAAAACCCAGCCAGACCGAGCTTTTGATGATAATATGTATAATAATGTTTGTGCTGAAACAAAGTCATTTTCTTTCTTATATAGTCATTAAATTGGAATCATTTCTAAATTGTCTTGGACTTCATCTCATTTGTCAGTTCGTTCGATTTTACATCTTGTTTAAACTTTTGTAGGTGAATTTTCTTCAACCGTATTTTCCGGCTATACAAGTTTGTGTGTTTCTGCTATAAAATTCACTACTCAGGGGAGACGATCAGGTGGTCTAATATGTTTGATTAAAAATGAATTTATATATGTGTTAAACAGGTTGACATTAAGTCAAATGTTTTTGGTGCATTTATCCTTAGCAAGTCATTGTTTGGCTCTGTTAAAGATGTATCTGTATGTATTTTGTTATGGTCCCCCTGAGGGGTCTCCATATTATGCTTATTTTGACTGTGAAGATGGTATTGCGTTACTTGAAGAATATGTCACTGACTGCTTGTTGGCTCATGGTGATATGTGTGTCTTCTTGTGTGGGGATCTGAATAGTAGAACTTCAGATTTGTCTCATCATTGTCAGGAAAACTGCGATAGTGAAGTCAGGAAAACTGCGATAGTGAAGTCAGGAAAACTGCGATAGTGAAGTCAGGAAAACTGCGATAGTGATGTCAGAAAAACTGCGATAGTGAAGTCAGGAAAACTGCGATAGTGAAGTCAGGAAAACTGCGATAGTGATGTCAGGAAAACTGCGATAGTGATGTCAGGAAAACTGCGATAGTGATGTTTTGAATGGCAGGCTGTCCAGTCACCCACCCAGTGTTCACAGATGCTCTGAAGACAAACCATTGAACAATTATGGCAAATTGTTGTTGAATATGTGCACTGCTTTGGATTTATGTATTCTAAATAGTATGTGTTATGGCGACCTAAGTGGTTGCTACACATATGTGTCAGACGGTGGATGCAGTGTAAACGATTACTTTTTGATGTCTTGTGAATTGTGCGCCCCTATGTGCGAAGTTTGCGAGCTGAGAGTATGTGAAAAGATCGAGTCGGATCATATGCCTGTCAAGTTGAACTTAAACTGTTTTTGTGATCAAGAAAACAATGTGCCAAACAGATGCAACCGCATTATTCAAAAATTTGTGTGGAGAGCAGATTTTGCTGATGTATGCTATGGCAATATTTTGGCAGATAAATTTCAAGAAAAAGTTACCGGGAATGTACGACTCTGTCTTGGCATGTATGCGTGAAAAATGTGTTTATTCTGATTTTTTTTTCAATTACACGTGGCTGTCTTTTAAGCCCACAGTTGTTTTCTTTTTATTCAAATAAGCTTGCTATAGAACTCTCAAGAAATGGTAAACATGGTATTCAGATTATTCCAGGTTCTGTGGAGATTTTTATGATGATGTTTGCTGATGATGTAATTCTGTTGTCTAGTACAGCAATAGGATTGTAAAACCAGTTGAATGTTTTGAAACAGGAAGCTGATAAACTACAGTTGACAATAAACCTTGATAAAAAAAAAAAAAAAAAAAAAATTATTGTGTTTCGTAAAGGTGGTTATTTAGCTAGGAATGAAGTTTGGTGGTTTGGTAATCCTGAGGTTAAAGTCACCAATTCGTACAAATACTTAGGTATATTTTTTACAACAAAATTAAGTTGGAATTTAGCTTGGTGTGAAACAAGTAGAAAAGGCAAAAAAGGAGTGATAGAAATTTTGATAACATTAAGGAAATTAAATACTACTGATCCACACATATTTTGGAAGCTATTTGATACCCAGATTGAACTGATTCTTACATACGATGCTGAAATATGGGGACTTGAAAAAGGTCTAAAAATGGAAAGAGTGCACACTTATGCAATCAAACGGTTTCTGAATATTCCGATTCATTCATCCAATAAAATAGCTTACGGTGAAACAGGAAGGTACCCTTTGTACATCAGATGTATTGTAAAGTGTGTTAGATACTGGTGTAAAGTAATACGATTACCAGTAGCTAGACTGAGCAGGCAAGCCTACGACATGATGCTGCAACAATGTGAGTTAGGAAATGTTAAATGGGGCTCTAAGATTAAGAAAGTGCTAACAGAGAATGGGTTTGAAATAGTGTGGTTGAGCCAGGGAGTCGGAAACGAAACTGTTTTTATGTCTGAATTCAAAGATAGACTAATTTCCTCGTATAAACAAAACTGGCACAGCCACCTAGAAGAACATGATAGATATTCCTGGTTCCTGTCCTTCAAAAGTAACTTGGAGGCAGAAAAGTATTTACATCTAGTATCTAATCGGTGGCAAAGAGGTATCCTTGCAAGATTTAGAAATAGAACACTGGGATTAAATGCTAATAAAAGATGGTATCTAAATAATGATGCTGTTGATGATTCATGTCCATTGTGTAATAATATTGCGATTAGAGAAGATGAGTTACATTTTTGTTCACTTGTCCTGCTTATGGGAACATTAGAAAAAATCAAGACTCTTTGATCCTAACACAGTCAAGAGTCCAAACCTGAACAATATTTTGCAAACAAGTGATGAAACATTGTTAAAGATGCTGGCAAAATATGTAGCAGAAGCTGTAGACACGCGGAAGAAAATTGTCAATGAATAAAAGTTCAAAACACTGAGGGGATATCAATTATTTCATTTTTATTGTTTAGAATACTTATTTGACCTTAAAGCTTGATGGTTCAAGTGAATGGTTTTCATAATATCAAGCGAGATTAATTATTTGTACAGAGAATATGTGTGAATGGGGAGAAGGGAGGATAAGGATATAAATGCGTGCGTGCAAGTCGATGGAAGATAGGATGGATCAGTGTGTGTATGTGAGGGGAATGGTTGTTGTGTGAGAATGATTTTGTACTAGAACATATACAAGAAACGCATCATTTCTTAATTTTGCTTAGTTGTGTAGACACCTAATTTGCAGTTTTTCTTTCGTTTTCTTTTCTTCTACGCAGAAAAAAAAGACATTGTACCCCTTTGACAAAAAGACTATTAGCCAATGTCAATAAAAGATGTCAGTGTCAGTGTCTGTCTGTCTGTATTTCAGTCTCTCTCTCTCTCTCCCTCTCTCTCTCTCTCTCTCTCTCTCTCTATGTGTGTGTGTGTGTGTGTGTGTGTATGGTGTGTGTGTTGCATAATGACATGTATATTATAAACACACATCAACACACTCTTAATTCCACATGAACTTTCCAATGTAAAACCTTTAGCAGAACAATTTGTCTCCGAGCTGACACTATCATAATGCTGACTCAAATAACGTTCTGCAGGAATATGACTGGAATCGAATCTCTTAGACACTCGTAACTCAATTGAATTACACAATAATGCAAACAAATCACACGACACGACAAAGTAATCATTTATACTGCATCCACTATCTGATACGTGTGTGTAGCAACCTTGCCAGTGTCCTTGACATATATCGTTAAGAAGACCTCAATCAAATGCACTACATGTGTTCAACATCAATTTTCCATGAGGCGAGTGGAGGCACAGGAGCAAAAATGTCAGCTTCGGAAAAACAGAGCAAACACCACCTTTCAGCCTGGCTCATCTCCAAGTCTGCCCTGTCCACACTGCAACAGACTATTCAATGCCAGAACTGGCCTGATCAGCCATCTTTGTACTCACACCAGCACCCAGTGATAGCTGAAGTCGTGGTCATCTTCGCCTGTGAAGGACAAACAACAACCATAATCATTCAATACAGAATCCTCGGATAATCGATTGACATTTATTGGATGACTTGCATGTATGAAATAAAAAGTGTATCTGAAGCTCCTTGACAATGATGTGATCAATTAACCATTGTATCATTCAATTCCCCACACAATGATACATATACATCTCCGTGAACCAGTACACATCTGGACAAAACATCTTCCAATAATGCAATGCCACTGACAGACTCAAAATATGGGGAAGCTACTGGAGGTAGATATACATGCAATATGTTTTTGTCCATACCAAACAATGTTTTATTGATAATCAGGGCACCAAAAGCATTAGATTCCATTTCTACATCTTTAACTATGACATGCATATTTTCAACGAGACACGAAATTCCATCCTATCATCTCCCTTTGACTACTAATTTTCTCGCAGGGGAGCTAAACATTTTGTATACAGATAACAGCCAAGATTTATATTCATCTATACGCGTTTTAACTAACAAATCAAATCAAAAGACTGATGAAATGTTCCAAAGTCACCGTCCTGTAATTCGGATAGTAATCGTATAGCAAATAACAGCATTATCAATGAACACACACAAAAAGAACTCCCCGTTGTGAACGGCAGGAGTTATGAACAACGAGCGAAATTAATGAACATCTAATTTTCAATAACAAGGCATCACTTGGGCTGTATAGCTGTTACACAATTCAGTGGAAAAAATCATCTGCGTGGTGTCCACATATATGATCAAATTTCAAAAAGAACACGCATCACACATCAACCAGCCAACTAAATTTATTTTTCTTTCTCCAGAGAGAGAGACAGACAGACAGACAGACAGACAGACAGAGAAAGACAGAGATATAGTGAGACAGTGACAGCATGCATGTGTGCGTCCGTGGATGTACGTCTGTGTACGTGTGCGCACAAGTGTGTGTGTATGTGTGTGTGCGCGCGCGCGCGCGCGCGTGTGTGTGTGTGTGTGCGTGCGTGTGTGTGTGTGTGTGCGCGCGCGCGTGTGTGTGTGTGTGAGAGAGAGAGTGAGAGAACGTTCGGTCGTGTGTGTGTGTGTGTGTGTGTATGCGTGCGTGTGTGTGTGTCTGTCTGTGCGCGCGCGCGCGCGCGCTTGTGTGTGTGTGTGTGTGTGTGTGTGTGTGTGTGTGTGTGTTTCATCCAATCTAATTTTAGATCTGACGTCACTGGCTCAACCAAGAACGTTCCAAACTGCAGATCAAAATCTGATCATGTGGCTGTGCCAGTTGGCTCAGTGGTTACAGCACCGAGTCCACAGTCATGCGGCGCGAGTTTGAATCCTGATTGGCCCTCAACATTAGAACTGACAATTTCCTTGCCCATCCGAACGTGCTTTTGTTCTAGCGATGTCTGTATCGTGTTCAGTAAGTCCCCTCTCTAGGTCTCCTCAACTGTGGTTAATGACGTCTTTAAACTGAAATACAACCTAAAACCACTTGTGGATCTATAGAACTCCTACTTGTTGAACAACCAAACGCAAGCAGAACCAAGAATGGACTTAGTGGTGAGATCAACGTCCGATTAGCTGGAGGCTGTTAAGGACACGATGTTCCCGGACATGTGGAAAGTGGACTTGTGGAACCCACAGGGACAGACATGCAGCCTCTCCTCTCCCTCAGTGGGACCAGCATCAATGCTGGAATTGAATGTCCGATATGGCTACAAGAGGACATCGTTATCACAACTATTCTTCGAAATCCATGTCAGATATACTTATTGCACCGGGAATAAATTGTTTTCATTTACTTATAGGGAAGCAAACGTCGGTCTGAAATACTACATTGACCGATGATAATGAGGAACTGTCATGAACTATGGCACTGACAAAGTGACTGGGAACAGAGGGGAACTGTCATGAACTATGGCACTGACAAAGTGACTGGTAACAGAGGGGAACCGTCATGAACTATGGCACTGACAAAGTGACTGGTAACAGAGGGGAACTGTCATGAACTATGGCACTGACAAAGTGACTGGGAACAGAGGGGAACCGTCATGAACTATGGCACTGACAAAGTGACTGGTAACAGAGGGGAACTGTCATGAACTATGGCACTGACAAAGTGACTGGGAACAGAGGGGAACTGTGATGAACTATGGCACTGACAAAGTGACTGGTATCAGAGGGAACTGTGGTGAACTATGGCACTGATAAAGTGACTGGTTACAGAGGGAACTGTGGTGAACTATGGCACTGATAAAGTGACTGGTAACAGAGGGAACTGTCATGAACTATGGCACTGACAAAGTGACTGGTAACAGAGGGAACTGTCATGAACTATGGCACTGATAAAGTGACTGGTTACAGAGGGAACTGTGGTGAACTATGGCACTGATAAAGTGACTGGTAACAGAGGGAACTGTGGTGAACTATGGCACTGACAAAGTGACTGGTAACAGAGGGAACTGTGGTGAACTATGGCACTGATAAAGTGACTGGTAACAGAGGGAACTGTGGTGAACTATGGCACTGATAAAGTGACTGGTTACAGAGGGAACTGTGGTGAACTATGGCACTGATAAAGTGACTGGTAACAGAGGGAACTGTGGTGAACTATGGCACTGATAAAGTGACTGGTAACAGAGGGAACTGTCATGAACTATGGCACTGATAAAGTGACTGGTAACAGAGGGAACTGTGATGAACTATGGCACTGACAAAGTGACTGGTAACAGAGGGAACTGTCATGAACTATGGCACTGACAAAGTGACTGGTAACAGAGGGAACTGTGATGAACTATGGCACTGACAAAGTGACTGGTTACAGAGGGAACTGTGGTGAACTATGGCACTGATAAAGTGACTGGTTACAGAGGGAACTGTGGTGAACTATGGCACTGATAAAGTGACTGGTAACAGAGGGAACTGTCATGAACTATGGCACTGACAAAGTGACTGGTAACAGAGGGAACTGTGGTGAACTATGGCACTGATAAAGTGACTGGTTACAGAGGGAACTGTGGTGAACTATGGCACTGATAAAGTGACTGGTTACAGAGGGAACTGTGGTGAACTATGGCACTGATAAAGTGACTGGTAACAGAGGGAACTGTGGTGAACTATGGCACTGACAAGGTGACTGGTAACAGAGGGAACTGTGGTGAACTATGGCACTGATAAAGTGACTGGTAACAGAGGGAACTGTGGTGAACTATGGCACTGATAAAGTGACTGGTAACAGAGGGAACTGTGGTGAACTATGGCACTGATAAAGTGACTGGTAACAGAGGGAACTGTGATGAACTATGGCACTGACAAAGTGACTGGTAACAGAGGGAACTGTGGTGAACTATGGCACTGATAAAGTGACTGGTTACAGAGGGAACTGTGGTGAACTATGGCACTGATAAAGTGACTGGTTACAGAGGGAACTGTGGTGAACTATGGCACTGATAAAGTGACTGGTTACAGAGGGAACTGTGGTGAACTATGGCACTGATAAAGTGACTGGTTACAGAGGGAACTGTGGTGAACTATGGCACTGATAAAGTGACTGGTAACAGAGGGAACTGTGGTGAACTATGGCACTGATAAAGTGACTGGTTACAGAGTGAACTGTCATGAAACCAGTATTCTGCAGTGACCACAGCCACAATCTGCCTTAGCGTCGGCAGACAGGTGTCAACGTGGCCGTCACTTGGTCAGCCTCACTGTAGTGTCATACAGGTGTCAACATGGCCGTCCCTTGGCCAGCCTCACTGTAGTGTCATACAGGTGTCAACATGGCCGTCCCTTGGCCAGCCTCACTGTAGTGTCATACAGGTGTCAACATGGCCGTCCCTTGGCCAACCTCACTGTAGTGTCATACAGGTGTCAACGTGGCCGTCACTTGGCCAGCCTCACTGTAGTGTCATACAGGTGTCAACGTGGCCGTCACTTGGCCAGCCTCACTGTAGTGTCATACAGGTGTCAACATGGCCGTCCCTTGGCCAGCCTCACTGTAGTGTCTTACAGGTGTGAACATGGCCGTCCCTTGGCCAGCCTCACTGTAGTGTCATACAGGTGTCAACGTGGCCGTCACTTGGCCAGCCTCACTGTAGTGTCATACAGGTGTCAACATGGCCGTCCCTTGGTCAGCCTCACTGTAGTGTCATACATGTGTCAACGTGGCCGTCACTTGGCCAGCCTCACTGTAGTGTCATACATGTGTCAACGTGGCCGTCCCTTGGCCAGCCTCACTGTATTGTCATACAGGTGTCAACGTGGCCGTCCCTTGGCCAGCCTCACTGTAGTGTCATACAGGTGTCAACGTGGCCGTCCCTTGGCCAGCCTCACTGTAGTATCATACAGGTGTTAACGTGGCCGTCCCTTGGCCAGCCTCACTGTAGTATCATACAGGTGTCAACATGGCCGTCACTTGGCCAGCCTCACTGTAGTGTCATACAGGTGTCAACGTGGCCATCACTTGGCCAGCCTCACTGTAGTGTCATATAGGTGTCAACGTGGCCGTCCCTTGGCCAGCCTCACTGTAGTATCATACAGGTGTTAACGTGGCCGTCCCTTGGCCAGCCTCACTGTAATATCATACAGGTGTCAACATGGCCGTCACTTGGCCAGCCTCACTGTAGTGTCATACAGGTGTCAACGTGGCCATCACTTGGCCAGCCTCACTGTAGTGTCATACAGGTGTCAACGTGGCCATCACTTGGCCAGCCTCACTTAGCCCTAGGAGGAGAAGCATTGATAACAGGCTGCGCGTCTTAAAACTACTATGGTGCTCTGCCCACGTCAAAAAATGAAAGCTCAGATTCTTACTGAAACTGGTTGAGTGTGACGAATAAGACAGAAAGAAAGAGAGAGAGAGAGAGAGAGAGAGAGAGGGGGGGGGGAGAAAAGAGAGAGAGAGGAGAGAGAGAGAGAGAGAGAGAGAAAGGCAGAGAAAAAGAGAGAGACAGAGACATAGACAGAAATAGAGAGAGAGAGAGAGAGAGAGAGAGAGAGAGAGACGTAAAGTATGTACAGGGAGGCAAAGGAAGTTGTACTGCAGTGTTCCCCAAGGCAGACAGTCACGTAATATCACAATCATCGGCGTGGTATGTTTAGCCTCCTTGTTCTCTAGAATGACCAAAGAAGGAGTGGGGAGTTTGGGGGGGGGGGGGGAGGGGGGCACCTTCAGCTTCCGGTAAGCAGGACTGTCCTGTGTTGGGGGCAGTCTGAACGTTGGGTGGAAGGAGGAGAAGAGGAGGGGTACGGTAAGGGGGGGGGGGGGGGGAGGGGAGGGGGGGGGGTAATGTGGTGGAGTCAACACTGTCTACCTCAAACTGTCCGCGGTGGGACTTTCTGACCAGGGGACAGAGTGGACTGGGACACCGGTACAGGGATGGGGAAGGGGCCGACGGCTGTGCTGCTGACGTTGACACCAGCTGATGCTGACGTCAACAGGACGCAAGAGGCGTGGGAGGAAGGGGAAGAGGAAACAATAGCAGACAAGAGGAGGGAGGGGGGGGGGGTCTGGGAAAGAGGAGGGTGAATGATCTAGTTCGTTCACACACATCACTTGCTTTTCCGGGCGGGGGGGGGGGGGGGGGGGGGGGGGGGGCTCTGAAAACATTTATTTCGGAATATTTTTCCTGTGCTCGTAAACATTCGATATGGTCTTGGCAATTTCCTATGTGTGTGTGCTTGCGTGTGTGTGTGCGTGCGCGCGCGCGCGTGTGTGCATGCGTGTTTGTGTGTGTGTGTGTGTGTGTGTGTGTGTGTGTGTGTGTAATATGTTCGATTTTTTAGTTTGTTTTGTTTTCGTATTAACTGGCAAGTTAGCTTTTTCGAATGTCAAAATACTTCACTTACACACCATGTTTCCGTAATAAACCACCATATGCAGAACAAGAACATGAACAAATTTTCTTTTAACAATTAGTAAAGTTTTTCTTAACGATGAATTAATGTGAAAAAACTGAACGATGACGATTTCTTTTCAACTGACATAAAAAAAACAACTGAAGTGACTGAACTCTAACGATTTCCTTTCAACTGACCTACAAACGCTGAAGTGACTGAACTCTATAACGATTTCCTTTCAACTGACCTACAAACGCTGAAGTGACTGAACTCTATAACGATTTCCTTTCAACTGACCTACAAACGCTGAAGTGACTGAACTCTAACGATTTCCTTTCAACTGACCTACAAACGCTGAAGTGACTGAACTATAACGATGTTTAACTGACACACACTGCTTTCAGCACAAAAAGTTGGTTGTGAACAAAATAGCAATCAAATTGTCTGGATGAAAAAAAAAAAAAAAAAAAAAAAACGGAAAGAAAAAAATGACAACTACTCATCACTCCCACCCGACTCTTTCCACCTTTTCCCAAGAAACATTTTCAGAGTGGTTCCCCCCCCCCCCCCCCAACCCACCCCTTTCTTATTCTTTTAGGTCTGTAAACTGTGTGTGTGTGTATGTGTGTGTGTGTGTGTGTGTGTGTGTGTGTGTGTGTGTGTGTGTGTGTGTGTTGTGAATGTAACGCACGCGTGAACGCGAGTGTGACCGAGGGGTGATATTACTTAATTCAATAATTCAGGATGTTCTATGACTTAGAAAAAGAAAAATCAATATACATGCTACCACTACCGATTATCTTTTTAATGTTTGTTTGTGTACGTGTTCGACAGGAACCAGTAGTGAAATAGACGTTTTATCCAGAGCCGAGGGTGGCGAATTGGAACCCTTCGTGAGGTGGGATTTTTACGGCTTAAATAATCTGTCTGTCCACCCAGCAGTAAA
>JAMYXO010000087.1:0-35000 GCA_033310375.1 Conus canariensis
GGAAGGAAAGGAAGAAAGGAAGGAAAGGTAGAGAAAAGGAAGGAAAAGAAGAAAAGGAAGGAAAGGAAGAAAAGGAAAGGTAAGTAGAAAAGGAAGGAAAGAAAGGTAAGGAAGGGAAGGAAGAAAAGAAGGAAAGGAAGGGAAGGAAGGAAAGGAAGGAAAGGAAGAAAAGGAAGGAAAGGTAGAAAAGGAAGGAAAGGAAGAAAAAGGAAGGAAAGAAAGGTAAGGAAGGAAAGGAAGAAAGGAAGGAAAGGAAAAAAAGGAAGGAAAGGAAAGAAAAGGAAGGTAAGGAAAAAAGGAAGGAAAGGAAGAAAAGGAACGAAAGGAAGGAAGGAAAAAAGAAGGAAAGGAAGGAAAGGAAGAAAAGGAAGGAAAGGAAAGAAAATGTAGAAAAAGAAGGAAAGGAAGGAAAGGAAGGAAAAAAAGATAAGGAAGGAAATGAGGGAAAGGAAGAAAAGGAAGGAAGGAATGAAAAGAAGGAAAGGAAGGAAAGGAAAAGGAAGGAAAGGGAAGATAAGGAAGGAAAGGAAGAAAAGGAAGGAAAGGAAAAGAAAAGGAAGGAAAAGAAGATAAGGAAGGAAAAGAAGAAAAGGAAGGAAAAGAAGAAAAGAAGGAAAGAAGGAAAGGAAGAAAAGGAAGAAAAGGAAGGAAAGGAAGGAAAGGAAAGGGAACGAAGGAAAGGAATGAAAGGAAGGAAAGGAATGAAAGGAAGGAAAGGAAGGAAAGGAAGAAAAGGAAGGAAAGGAAGAAAAGGAAGGAAAGAAAGGAAGGAAGGAAAGGTAGAAAAGGAAGGAAAGGAAGAAAAGGAAGGAAAGGAAGGAAAGGAAGGGAAGCAAGAAAGGAAAAAAAGAAAAGGAAGGAAAGGAAGAGAAGGAAGGAAAGAAAGGAAAGGAACATTACGAAGAAACAGAAGAAAAGGAAGGAAAGAAAGGAAAAGAAGAAAAGGGAAGGAAAAGAAGAAAGGAAGGAAAAGGAAGGGCAAGGAAGGAAAGGAAGGAAAAGAAGAAAAGGAAGGAAAGGAAGGAAGGAAGGAAAGGAAGATAAGGGAGGAAAGGAAGATAGGAAGGAAAGGAAGAAAAGGAAGAAAAGGAAGGAAAGGAAGAAAAGGAAGGAAAAGAAGATAAGGGAGGAAAGGAAGATAAAGAAGAAGGAAAGGGAAAAGGAAGGAAATGGAAGAAAAGGACGGAAAGGAAAATAAGGGACGAAAGGAAGATAAGGAAGGAAAGGAAGAAAAGGGAAATGGAAAGGAAGAAAAGGAAGGAAAAGAAGATAAGGAAGGAAAGAAAGGAAAGGAAGAAAAGGAAGGACAGTAGGAAAGGAAGAAAAGGAAGGGAAGGAAAGAAAGGAGGGAAACGAAGCAAACGAAGAGGAGGAAGGAAAAGAAGGAAAGGAAGGAAAAGAAGGAAAGGAAGAAAAGGAAAAAAAGGGAAAGGGAAAAGGGAAAGGTAAGGAAGGTAAGGGGAAGGAAAGGAAGATAAGATAAGATATGTTACTTATAGCCCAGCCGACCGCAAAGGCCACTCAGGGCTGTCACCACGTTAAAATCAACTCACAAGTCATTCATTCACACAATTCTTTAAAAATACATCGAAAAACCATCCGAAAGTTTGTTAAAAATCTTTCCTCTGTAAAAACTCAGATCCGATGAAAAATGTTAATCTCTTTCAAGAACTCAAAGATGGCATCAGGTGGGACATCTCTGAACAAGGTTTTCATGGAATCCGCCGTAAAATGTTTGTGTCTCACATCGTGCAAGTCCCAACACTCTAAAAGAATATGTTTCATTGTGAGTGGCACATGACATGGAATGCACCACGGAGCTTCTTCACTCTTTAAAAGGTACGAATGGGTAAAATACGAATGGCCGGTGTGCAGCCGGCACAGAACTGTTTCTTCTTTACGACCACCAGACGCAGATGGGAGGAACTCCTTAAGGTTTGGACGGATCTGAAAAGAGTTTGTTATCCGTCTGTGTATTCCAATCCTCCTGCCAGAGGTCTCTCACATAATCGTTAATTTTGGGTTTCAGATCTGAGCAGGGGATATATATGTTGGACAGTTTTCTCTCTTGTGGCATTCTTGGCTAAACGATCAACCATTTCGTTCCCTCCAATGCCAACATGACCAGGAATCCAAGCCAAAATAATGTTGTAACCATCCGCTTTTCAACTTGGTCAAAAGTTCAAAAAAGTGTAAAAGTTCTGGGTGCTGAAGGTTGCGGCCAGCTATGGCCTCCAACGCTGACAGTGAATCTGACAGAACCAGAAAGTCCCTCTTCTTAGATTGTGAGATTATCTTCAATGCCAGAACCAGAGCAGTAAGTTCAGCGGAATAGACAGAAGCATCTGGAGGTATATGTTCTAACAGTATCTGAGAAGGAGCCCCAGGGCAGTAGGCTGCACAGGCCACTCCATCCTCAGACTTGGAACCGTCAGTGAAAATTTTCTGATAAGATGGAAATTTTGAACAGAGGTCAGAATACAATGCCTTGTATGCCAGAGAGCTGGTAGACTCTTTACGAAAAGCTGCAAGATCAAAACAAATCTCTGGTGTGAAAAAGGTCCACGGAGGCTCATCTGGAAACTTGGAAAATCGGACACAACTCCTAAGTCTAGACCTGCATTCCGCACGTGAGGCTGCATACGAAGACAAACGGCGGAATACAGTTAGGGTTGTTTTCAAATTTACTTTGGAACGGAGGGTCAAAAACACAGTCATAGGCAGGGTTTTCTGGTTCCGAGAACAGTCTGATATAATAATTCAGAGACAGTTTCAACCTGCGGTTGGACAGTGAGGGTTCACCTGCCTCTGCATACAGGCTGTACACAGGGGTGGTGCGGAATGCTCCAAGACAGAGACGAAGCCCTTGATTGGTGGATAGGGTCCAAGAGTTTTAGGTAAGACGGTCTTGCAGAGCCGTACACAGCACAACCATAGTCCAGTTTGGAACGGACCAAGGCTCTGTAGAGGTGCAGTAAAGTTTTCTTATCAGCGCCCCATCAGTGTGTGCTACAACCGCAGAAATTCAAAGCTTTTGGCAAGAAGTTTGAGGTTTTTATGTGGCTGAGAAAGTTGAG
Source organism: Conus canariensis (assembly GCA_033310375.1). Taxonomy (NCBI): domain Eukaryota; kingdom Metazoa; phylum Mollusca; class Gastropoda; order Neogastropoda; family Conidae; genus Conus; species Conus canariensis. The sequence continues at coordinate 3,078 of JAMYXO010000087.1, forward strand.
TTTCTGGTCAAAAATAACTCCTAAAATTTGGCCTCATTGACAGCTGGAATGGGAGATTTCCCTATTGAATTACAGGATCTGGAAAAACTGACGGAAATTATGGAAGTGAATGCATTGTGTCTTTGTAGGAGAAAAAGCGAAGCCATTTTCATCCCCCATGATGATTTTTCTCACAAACTGGGCTGCGCGGACACTCGGGTACAGGCTTCAGTTGCGTAAACAGCAAAATCATCACAAACAATGAGCAGTCTGAACCCTGTTGACAGATTTACAATGTTGTTGATCTGATGCTAAAGAGGCAGAGACAGTATGCTTCCTTGCGGACACCCAACCTGCCATGAACATCAAGAGAGTGGTGCCAACCCGGACCTGAACTGTCGTTCTGCCAAAAAATTTTGAATGAAAAGTGGAAGATGACCGAACCAAGTCATGGAGATCAGAAGTATCCCAATTCCAGGTGGTATCGTAGGCCTTCTCCAAGTCAAAGAATACCATGGTGTTGTTTGTCAGAAAGGCGTTCCGAGCGTGATCCAGAGGATCAAATGGTAACTGTGGTTCGATGTTTGCGGAAACACACTGTTCTTTCGCCAAAAGGCCATCGGTTTCGAGTTTCCATGAGTCACATTGACCATTTCTCCTCAACTTGCAGACACAGCGGTCAAAGCTATGGGACGGTAGTTTGATGGGTTAGAAAGATCTTTTCCAGGTTGGAATGGAATGATGAGGGCTTTTCGCCAGAAGGTGGAAAGAAACAGTGTCCATACATGGTTGTAGACATGTAGCAGGATGTGCAGACCTTTTTGCGGAAGAGTTTCAAGTTTGTAATGGATTTCATCTATACCCGGAGGGAATCGCTGCAAGAAGTAAGGAGATTTCAATTGTTAAAGTGAAAGGAAGATTGTAGTCTTCCATGTTATCTGATGAAGTTGCAGGATTTTCTTTGAGGGCTTTGATTGACAAAACTGGCTGATTTGTTAGAAGAGGAGGAATTCTTTCAATGGTTGAAGCAAGCAGATTAGCAACTCTTTTTCTTGTTATAAGAGTCAGAAAACTTGAGATGGTTCACAGTGGGCAGGTGTTCTTCCCTTTGATTTTCTTGATGATTTTCCCACTTTTTTCTTCGATGTCTTGGATGTGAGACTTGAGCAAAATGTTTCAAGATAACGTTTACTGGTCTTTATATGTGTTTGGATTTGGCCCTCAGTTTCTGATGCGCTCCAACAAAAGAGAAGAAAAAGGAAGGAAAGGAAGAAAAGGAAGGAAAAAAGGAAGGAAGGAAAGAGAAGGGAAAAGGAAAGGAAAGGAAGAAAAGGAAAGAAAGAAAAGGAAAGGAAGGAAAGGAAAGGAAAAAGAAAAAGGAAAGGAAGGAAAGGAAGGAAAGGAAGGAAAAGGGAAAGAGAAAGGAAGAAAAGAAGGAAAGGAAGAAGAAGGGAAGGAAAGCAAGGGAAGGAAGGACAGGAAGGAAAGAAAGAAAACGAAGGAAAGGAAGAAAGGAAGGAAAGGAAGGACAAGGAAGGAAAGGAAGGAAAGGAAGGAAAGGAAGAAAAGGAAGGAAAGGAAGGAAAGGAAGCAGACGAAGAAAAGGAAGGAAAGGAAGGAAAGGAGGGAAACGAAGAAAAGAAGGAAAAGAAGGGAACGAAGAAAAGGAAGGAAAGGAAGAAAAGGAAGAAAAGGAAGGAAAAGGAAGGAAGGAAGAAAAGGAAGGAAAGGAAGAAAAGGAAGGAAAGGAAGGAAAGGAAGGAAGGAAGAAAAGGAAGGAAAGGAAGGGAAGGAAGGGAAGAAAGGAAAGGAAGGAAAGGAAGGAAAGGAAGAAGAAAAGGAAGGAAAGGAAGGGAAGAGGAAGAAAAGGAAGGAAAGGAAGGAAAGGAAGGGAAGGAAGAAAAGGAAGGAAAGGAAGGGAAGGAAGGAAGGAAGGAAAGGAAGGGAAGGAAGGAAAGGAAGGAAAGGAAGGAAAGGAAGGGAAGGAAAGGAAGGAGAAAGGATGAAAGGAAGAAAAGGAAGGAAAGGAAGGGAAGGAAGGAAAGGAAGGAAGGAAGGAAGGAAAGGAAGGAAAGAAAGGAAAGGATGAAAAGGAAGAAAAGGAAGGGAAGGAAGGGAAGGAAGGAAAGGAAGGAAAGGAAAGGAAGGAAGGAAAGGAAGGAAAGAAAGGAAGGGAAGGAAGGAAAGGAAGGAAAGGAAGAAAAGGAAGGAAGGAAGGGAAAGGAAGGGAAGGCAAGGAAGGAGGGAAGGTAAGGAAGAAAAGGAAGGAAAGGAAGAAAAGGAAGAAAAGGAAGAAAAGGAAGGAAAGGAGAGAAAAGAAAGGAAAGGAAGGAAAGGAAGAAAAGGAAGGAAAGGAAGGAAAGGAAGAAAAGGAAGGAAAGGAAGAAAGGAAGAAAAGGAAGGAAAGGAAGAAAAGGAAGAAAAGGAAGGAAAGGAAGGAAAAGGAAGAAAGGAAGGAAAGGAAGGAAGGAAGAAAGGAAGAAAGGAAGGAAGGAAGGAAGGAAGGAAAGAAAGGAACGGAAGGAAGGAAAGGAAGGAAAGGAAGAAAAGGAAGGAAAGGAAGGAAGGAAGAAAAGGAAGGGACAGGAAGAAAAGGAAGGACAGGAAGGAAAGGAAAGGACAGGAAAAAGGAAGGAAAGGAAGGACAGGAAGAAAAGAAGAAGGAAAGGAAGAAAAGGAAGGAAAGGAAGGAGGAAAGGGAGGAAAGGAAGGAAGGAAGAAAAGGAAGGAAAGGAAGGAAAAGAAGAAAAGGAAGGAAAGGAAGAAAAGGAAGGAAGGAAGGAATGGAAGGAATGGAAGTAAAGGAAGGAAAAGGAAGGGAAGGAAGGGAAGGAAGGAAAAGGAAGGAAAGGAAGGAAAAGGAAGGGAAGGAAGGGAAGGAAGGGAAGGAAGGAAAGGAAGGAAAGGAAGTAAGGAAGAAAGGAAGAAGGAAGGGAAGGAAGGAAAGGAAGAAAAGGAAGGAAAGGAAGGAAAGAGGAGAAAGGAAGGAAGGGAAGGAAGGAAAGGAAGGAAAGGAAGGAAAGGAGAAAAGGAAGGAAGGAAGGTAAGAAAGAAAAGGGAAGAAAAGGAAGGAAAGGAAGGACAGGAAGAAAAGGAAGAAAAGGAAGGAAAGAAAGTAGTGTCTGCATGTCCTGTCGTCAATGTCAGCACTGAACAGCATTAGAAGAGTTGGTATGTCATTCTTTTAAAAAAGGGAACATTTTTCAGTGTACCCACTGCCAGTAAACTGGACCAATGATGACCACAGCCTGTAGCTTGTGTTACTGACTTCTGGATATTGTCTCTGTGTTCAGGTGCTTGGCGTTTAGATACTTTGTGTGTTGTGGTCTTCTGGTCTTTATCTGGAACATGACCTGCATACATGTCTTCAGTTTTCCATGACCTTTTTAAGTCCTCCTGCTGTATCTTCTTCCTTTCTCTTCACTGCATTTCTTTGCAGATCTCTCTCTTCATCTTTCTTTTTGTTGTTGCCATGTGAAGACAGTTCTGTGTTCAGTTTTCCTTTGAATGATATTCATGTCTATGCAACATGTATATGCATTGAGTGTGTGTGTGTGTGTGTGTGTGTGTGTGTGTGTGTGTGTGTGTGTGTGTGTGTGTGTGTGTGTGTGTGGATGCAGTGTGTGTATGTGTGTGTGTGTGTGTGATGCAGTGATGTGTTGTGTGATGTGTGTGTGTGTGTGTGTGTGTGTGTGTGTGTGTGTGTGTGTGTGTGTGGTGGTGTGTGTGTGGTTGTGTGTGTGTGTGTGTGTGTGTGTTGTGTGTGTGTGTGTGTGTGTGTGTGTGTTGTTTTTGTGTGTGTGGTGTTTTCATTACTCATTTCAGCTTCATCTTTCATTTCTCCTACTGCTGTTTCGTTTGCAAAAGCCAGAGCCGATAATATCATCACGTGCGACCCCCCATCGCGCTATGCGAGTAAATGGATGTTAGCCACGTACCAATCCAGATCCAGATCCAGTGTGTGTGTTGTGTTGTGTGTGTGTGTGTGGCTGTGGTGTTGTGTGTGTGTGTGTGTGTGTGTGTGTGTGTGTGTGTGTGTGTGTGTGTGTGGGAGAGGAGAGAGAGAGAGAGAGAGAGAGAGAGAGAGACAGACAGACAGACAGACAGACAGACAGAGAGATTCTAGAATGCATTTCCATTTCTTTTTTTCTGTTTTACTTTGGATTCTCAATGTAAACAAATTTCTTGTGAAATGACTGAAATAATCTTGACTAAAATAATCTTCCTGTTTGTGCACTCTTATGCTTTCATTCAGTCACTTATTATCATGATAAGTGGTCAAAGTGAACATCCCCCTTTGAAAAAAGCTTTGCCAAAATGTTTTAAGCTGAAATGCCCCGAACTAACACATTTTAGAGAGAAACATCCATGTTTAGAAGGTGTGTGCACTTTGAAAAATTGTGGCAAGTCAGTCTGCAATCCGTCATTTTAGCAATGAATACAAATCAATGTTTCCCAGTCAACATATGCTTCTTATTAACATACATCTTAAAATGGTTGTGATATTTGTTTCCCATGTGCATCTTTGCTGAATATCTTAAGATGTAAACTTGTTTTGCTTTCCCCCATCCATGTGATCAACATTGAACTTCATCCTGTTTCTTTCTCAGCTTGGAATGTGATCTTATGAGATACTTTTGCAAATGAGTTGAATATTCATATCAGTTTCCTTTAGTCAGATCTGCAGTATAAGAATCAATCACGGAAAGAGAGGAAATTCAATTCAATTCGATGGCACTTTATTAATCCACATGGAAAATCATTTGTCACTTCACAGGCTCATTATAAACATTGTATAATATAAAAAAAACTAATGATAAACAATCAATAAACTTACAACAGAAAATAGATTAAAACAAGTCCAAAATCCGCAAAACTGTTGCTATACACAAATATATCAAAAACATCACCTTAACAACACACACACACACACACACACACACACACACACACACACACACACACACGTGCATAGGCACAAATGTTAAGACAATGATCACCAAAGTAGAAGCATTAATCACACATAAAGTTAATCACTTTGATAAAACAAAATTTCCAATCACAGGATCTTTTTTTTTTCTTTCTGTCTGGTCTTCCAAGCCACTTTGGGGGCATTGCACTGGCACCGCTCACCCCTCCCTTCCCCCCTCCCCGCTCCACCACCACAGCCTGGTCTGTTCTGCCACAGTATCAGCAACACAGCACTGCTGCCGAGTCACTTCAGTGGTGTTCAGTGGTGCTTGCTCTGATCCAACATGCTCAGAACACCACCTGCTAAGCCTCCTGCTGATGACAATAATTGGTTAGTCGCAGAGCCAGCATGAGTGAGCTTTCCCACCTGAGGGTACGACCATGTCTGTCTAACGACAGTCCCCACGAATTTGCCAACACTGGTGACCACGACAGAACCAAACAAAGGTATGGACATGGAGAGACAATCAAAACTTGAGGTCACCATGACAGCAGAGCATGAAGGGCCACACAATTTGAGACTTTTTTGGTTTTTAATGCCGATCGATGAGGATAAGGATGATGAAGATGATGCAACAGATTTCCATTCCAGTCTGAGACTGCATGACAGGGTTGTAATCTATGCTTACTTTCATAAAATCACCTGGTGTCAACCAGGCCCAAGAGATACAGACGCCTGCAGGGTTGGTCAGGAAATTTGAGCAATACTCTCAGACAAGCATTCGTTAAGTGGTTCAACTCAACTGTATGGTCCCAGTCCTCAAAACTGCACCCATAACAAACTCAGCTCTGGGTAGGAGCCTGTTGGGTGTCAGGAGTCCCTGACACTAACCACTTTGCCACTGCAGCTGGTGCAAGCACAGTGTCCTGCCACAAGTCAGTTTACTAAAAAGTGGATTGATCCAACAAAAAAAGGTGAGCTTTATATCATGCCATGTATATAACAAAACGACATAATCAAAATATATCGTATGAAATATGTAAACACCTAAAAACTCCAACAATCACATTGAAATATGAAAGCCTGTACACCACTGTCAATATGAGTGACCAATATCACATTTTTCCAGTTTTTACTTTCTAGGAGTAAAGAAACTCTGGACATACAGGCATTGGCATTTCACACACACCATGCACATCTGAGCATTTCATAACACATGTGTGAGTATCTTGTATCGTTTTAACATACCTCACATGTGTGAGTATCTTGTATCATTTTCAAAGGCATAACATTGATTTCTCTATCACCAAAGTAGATGCATGTATTGGAACTCTTTCGATAGCAAAAAACTGATTTCTCTATTACCAAAGTAGATGCATGTATTGGAACTCCAATGCATAATTTAGAAACATTGCTATTAACATATTGTAGACTCTGTAACAAATATTTAGGCGCTCTCCAGAAATCCTTTTAAATGTCAATTCTTAAAAGGCAGCAGGACACATAAACTCATCAACAAACACATCTTTACACCCAGACACATTCATGTACATTGACACAAAACTGGACAAGGCAGAGTAGGGAATGTGTCAGCCAGACAACAAACAGTTCACACACACACATACACACACACACACATACACACACGCGCGCGCGCGCGCACGCACACACACACACACAACACACACACACACCACACACCTACACACACACACGCACTACACACTCACACACCACGCACTCACACACACTACACACACACACACTCAACACACACACACACACACACACACACACACCTGAGTTCATATTTGCCACTTGTTCATCCACAACAACCCTGTAGACGACAGAGGCTGGACAAGCCAAACATGATAAACTGAGAGACCTCAACTCCACATTAGGCCTTCAGAAACCTGTTACACTGGCACTTTATTTTATTACAAAGGAAAACATTTTTTTTAAACCTGTTTACCTTGACTATGCAGTGACACCCTAGTCGACTCCCTGTCTAAATAAGTGGGATTTTCTCAGTAACTCCCAAAACCTTGTCAAACAGCCTGTCCAAAACTAAAAGTCATCATCAAAGCTGAATCAAGACAAGATTTTTATCTTCAACAAACCAGGAGAGGGTAACACATTTTCTCTTACCGGTATTTCCTCACCTCCCTTACGTCAGTTTTAATTTCGCCTATAAAGATTGCTAAAAAAAAAAGGTGACACTATACTCAAGGTGCTAAATCCTAACAATACTAATACACTGCCTGGTTGAGGAGGATCTCAACTGGTCGGCAAGGTATGTGGCAAAAAGTGCCACCTGTCTGTCACAGACACAGGTCTTCACAGTGTCCTCTGCAAACACCAGCCCTCAATAGTAGGCTAACTCATCAAAAGTCCAACTTTTAATGTTTTTGCTTCTCCTGCAAGAAGCAAATAGTGATGATAATAATCATTTTATAGTATTTGTATAAAGTGGATGTGGTTGAAAACTACTCACTGCGCTTTCATACAATATTCAGAAAACTATTCATTGCGTTTTCATACAGCATTCAGAAAACTATTCATTGCGTTTTCATACAGCATTCAGAAAATATTCATTGCGCTTTCATACACCGTTGAGATTTGCATTCATTCAAGCATAACAACTATCCTGCTACAAAACTTATTGTGGACACACAATGTGGGAAAAGCACTGTTCAAAATGACTGGCTTGAAAGATAAGTTTTTAGCTGTGCTTTGAAAACAGATTAGGTGGGCTGGCTTTGTAAGTGGGAGAAAGTGAGTTCCAAACAGTTGGGGCAGCAAAGCTGAAGGAACACTTACAAAACAATGTTAAATTTCACTTTGGTATCTTTTGGCAGAGAGAACAGGTAAGTTGGAAGAGAACCTTCAAAGAAACAGAAGACAAGAGGGGTTAGTAACTTAGTTTGTGCTGAAAGCCAAATTTAACGGGCAGCCAGTGAAGCTCACTCAGCAATAGTGTAATGGGATCTCATTTTCTTTTATTGTTATTAAACACGCTGCACTGAAAACATGACTGTCATGAATCTTTCCTAAAGCGTTCAGGCCTGTGCAAACTGAGCAGCATCACTAGTGTGTGACCGACACAATCAAATGCCTACATTTTCCACAGTCAAGCAGACAGAAAACTTTATCAGAAATACTGTTGATGGAACCCGTGCAAGGACAGCTCTCACAGTACAGATATACTTCACATAAATCTGTCCAAACCAAAGAATCTGCCTATGGAGACCATAGTCTTGCGGGTGTTTACCGCTACGTGTTGTATGAATGTGTGGTGCATGTATATTGTGTGTGTGTGTGTGTGTGTGTGTGTGTGTGTGTGTGTGTGTGTGGTGTGTGTGTGTGTGTGTGTGTGTGTGTGTGTGTATACTAGCAGGGGCACCCGGCGTTGCCCGGGATATGAACATTCTTTGCGATACTCACGTGACGGCAAACATGTATTAATTGTTTTGATTTACAATCAATTACCCCCCCCCCCCCCAACATCTTCCCACCCCCTCCCCCCACACAAATACACATTCTGTCTCTCTCTCTCTCTCTCTCTCTCTCTCTCTCTCTCTCTCTCTCTCTCTCTCTCTCTCTCTCTCTCTCTCTCTCTCTCTCTCTCTTATACATTCTATTGTTTTCCGCCTGCCTCTGGCCCCTTTCCTCTGGATCTTCCCTAGCACGTCGAGATGCTTTTCTCGCTCGATTTTCCGCCTGCACTCACTGTTCCCATTCCCATTCTTCTGATTGCCCTTAATTTTGTAGGAATAGACTTTGTGCAGAAGTAGTTTATTTCAACGGGTCTGTGTCTAATGTAAAAATAGTGTATCAGGCTTTGCACTGTACAATCATTTTTCTGGCCCCTCTCATTCCTCCCTTTTCATCCCCCTACCCTGTCCCATCCATGTTGCAAAATTACTTACCGTTACTGGACATACGCATACCGAATTTTGTCAATAGCGGTGTAAATTTAGAAAATAACGGTTTTTAACGGTCAATGTTAAGTTTTGGTTCGTAAAATTTGCATAACATTGTTCAGCGCTTAAAACTGTACGTGCATACGGAATGTTATCAAGAAGGGTGAAAATTTAGAAATTCAGAAAATAACGGTTTTTAACGGTCAATGTTAAGTTTCGGATCTTGAAAATTGTATATCATTGTTTAGCGTTCAAAACTGCACATGTATATCGAATTTCTTCAAGAATACTCTAAATTTATAAAAATAACGTTTTTTAACGGTCAATTTTAAATTTCGGTTCGTAAAAGTTGTATATCATTTTTCGCCATTGCACATGTATACCGAATTTCATCTAGAGCAACCTAAATTTTGAAAATATCGGTTTTTAACGGTCAAATTTAATGGTCATAATGACTATCTAATGACCCTATGTTACCCGCTGGATGTTCCTGTAGGCTTACGTCAAGTTTGGTGGCGATCCGATGACACTCGTGGCCGCCAACCTCAGAAGATCGGGTTTTAAACAGTTTTTATAGGGTTTGGTGTTTTTAACGGTTTTTAACTGTTATAAATAACGTTTCTTAACTGCCAAATAACGGTTCGGAAAATGATGTCTTTGAAACCGTTATAACAGTTTTTTTAACGGTTTTTAACGGTTTTATTTTTTTAGAGATTAGCCCAAAACCATCCTCGGGTCACAACAGACGTACCTGCTAAATTTCAAGAAGATCGGGTTTTAAACAGTTTTTTTATAGGGTTTGGTGTTTTTAACGGTTTTTAACTGTTATAAATAACGTTTTTTAACTGCCAAATAACGGTTCTAATTTTAGAGAAGTAGTCCTGTACCTGTGCAATGTCACAACGGCTATTTGTAGAAAGATAAGATAAGATAATGTTGCTTATAGCCCAGCCGACCGCAAGGGGCCATATCAGGGCTGTCACCACGTTAAAATCAACTCACAAGTCATTTTAAAAAAATTATAAAAAAAAAACACCTTTCACACATCTCTTTAAAAGACATCTTCTAGAAACGCCCCAGAAATTTCGTTACAAATCTTTCATCCGTAAAATCTTAAATCAGATGAAAAACGTTAATCTCTCTCAAAAACTCAAAGATCACGTCAGGCGGGACATCCCTGAACAGGATTTTCATGGACTCGGCTGTAAAATGTTTGTGTCTCACATCGTGCAAGTCCCAACACTCTAAAAGAATATGTTTCATTGTGAGTGGCACATGACATGGAATGCACCACGGAGCTTCTTCACTCTTTAAAAGGTACGAATGGGTAAAATACGAATGGCCGGTGTGCAGCCGGCACAGAACTGTTTCTTCTTTACGACCACCAGACGCAGATGGAGGAACTCCTTAAGGTTTGGACGGATCTGAAAGAGTTTGTTATCCGTCTGTGTATTCCAATCCTCCTGCCAGAGGTCTCTCACATAATCGTTAATTTTGGGTTTCAGATCTGAGCAGGGGATATATATGTTGGACAGTTTCTCTCTTGTGGCATTCTTGGCTAAACGATCAACCATTTCGTTCCCTCCAATGCCAACATGACCAGGAATCCAAGCCAAAATAATGTTGTAACCATCCGCTTTCAACTTGGTCAAAAGTTCAAAAAAGTGTAAAAGTTCTGGGTGCTGAAGGTTGCGGCCAGCTATGGCCTCCAACGCTGACAGTGAATCTGACAGAACCAGAAAGTCCCTCTTCTTAGATTGTGAGATTATCTTCAATGCCAGAACCAGAGCAGTAAGTTCAGCGGAATAGACAGAAGCATCTGGAGGTATATGTTCTAACAGTATCTGTAGAAAAGCAGAGGAAAAAGGATGTCTTTGGAACCGTTATAACACTTTTTTAACGGTTTTTAACGGTCAATGTTAAGTTTTGGTTCGTAAAATTTGCATAACATTGTTCAGCGCTTAAAACTGTACGTGCATACGGAATGTTATCAAGAAGGGTGAAAATTCAGAAATTCAGAAAATAACGGTTTTTAACGGTCAATATTAAGTTTTGGATCTTGAAAATTGTATATCATTGTTTAGCGTTCAAAACTGCGCATGTATATCGAATCTCTTCAAGAATACTCTAAATTTATAAAATAACGTTTTTTAACGGTCAATTTTAAATTTCGGTTCGTAAAAGTTGTATATCATTTTTCGCCATTTAAAACTGCACATGTATACCGAATTTCATCAAGAACAGCCTAAATTTTGAAAATAACGGTTTTTAACGGTCAAATGTAATGGTCATAATGACTATCTAATGACCCTATGTTACCCGCTGGATGTTCCTGTAGGCTTATGTCAAGTTTGGTGGCGATCCGATGACTCTCGTGGCCGCCAACCTCAGAAGATCGGGTTTTAAACAGTTTTTATAGGGTTTGGTGTTTTTAACGGTTTTTAACTGTTATAATAACGTTTCTTAACTGCCAAATAACGGTTCTAATTTTCGAGAAGTAGCCCCGTACCTGTGCAATGTTACAACGGCCATTTGATGAAAAGCAGAGGAAAAGATGTCTTTGAAACCGTTATAACAGTTTTTTTAACGGTTTTTAACGGTTTTATTTTTTTAGAGATTAGCCCCAAACCATCCTCGGGTCACAACAGACGTACCTGCTAAATTTCAAGAAGATCGGGTTTTAAACAGTTTCTTTTATAGGGTTTGGTGTTTTTAACGATTTTTAACTGTTATAAATAACGTTTTTTAACTGCCAAATAACGGTTCTAATTTTAGAGAAGTAGTCCTGTACCTGTGCAATGTCACAACGGCTATTTGAAGAAAAGCAGAGGAAAAAGATGACTTTGAAACCGTTATAACAGCTTTTTAACGGTTGTTAACGGTTTTATTTTTTTAGAGATTAGCCCAAAACCATCCTCGGATCACAACGGACGTACCTGCCAAATTTCATGACAATCGGTTGAGCCGTTTTTGAGTCTATAGCGTACACAGACACACACACACACACACACACACACACACACACACACACACACAGACAGAATTTGCCATTTATATATTAGATACATATGAGGCACTTGTGTGTGTAGTGCTTGTATATGTGGTAGTGTATTTATGGGGTACATGTGTTGTACATGGTGACATATTTGGGTTGTGTACGTTGTTATATATGTGGGGTGGTGTGTGTTGGTGTGGTCAGGGTATGTGTGTGTGGGGCCTGTATGTGTGATATGCAACAAAAATGTGTTTGTGTGATTCATATATTTGTGCTGTGTGTGTGCGTGTTGTGTGTTTGTGTGATGTGTATACATGTGTGGTGCATGTATGTCAGAGTGGTTTGCCATGTTTGTGTGATTTGTGTACATGTGTTTGATGTGTAGTAAGGGGTATGCATGATGTATGTATAGGGCATCTTTTTGTATGCGTTTATGGTGGATGTGTCATGTGTGTGTAATGCTTGGGTATGTATGCATGATGTGTGTATATTGTGCCCATTCATGTGTTACGTTTTTGTGTGTGTTGCGCATTTATGTGCCTCTATGTGTGTGTGTATGTGTGTGTGTGTGTGTGAAGAGTAAGCTTTTCATGCATGTGAACTCACTTACATGCAACTAGTGTACACATATATGTGAGCGTGCATGTGTATGTGCATCTACGCATGCGAACAGCTAAGTATAGTAGTAACTGTGGAATATTGTTCTAATCATTGCTAAGAAAACTGGGCAAGAATGAAAGTTCATAATCGAACTACTGTTTAAAAATATGGGAGAGGCATTACTTGACAAGAAACAAGAAGGCTAATGGGAATCTTGTATTAATCAAAAAACAAAAAAGAGAGACAGAGAGAGAAGCATTACGTGCCCAGAAAAGAGAGAATTAATTGGAATCTAGTACTAATCACTTAGAAAATGGGAGAAGCACTTATTATCAAAACATGTCATGGGAATCTTACACTAATCTCTAAAGAAATGGTCAAAACATTAATTATTTAGAAATGAGAATTTTCATAGACAGCTTGTTATTATCACTAAGAAGCTCTGTGTACTAAGAAAATTTATAAATGGGAATCTTGTACTCATTCATGCAAACCTTCATATCACACACACACACACACACACACACACACACACACACACACACACACACACACACACACACACACACACACACACACACACACACTCACACACCACACACACACCAGATCAGTGGCTGTCACCTGACACAATAACAAAAAATGATGTGAAAAAGAAAGTGGTGGGCGAAAGAGGGAGTGGGAGAAGAAAAGAAAGGGGAGGGAAAGGGAGGCATTCAGTTTCTGTATATTTACTTTGTAAAGTTAAAAAAATAATTTCTTTTGAAAAAACTGTCATGTCCAGTGAATCTTCTGATGATAGGAAGGGTGTGGTGTGTGTGTGTGTGTGTGTGTGTGTGTGTGTGTGTGTGTGTGTGTGTGTGTGTGTGTGTGTGTGTGTGTGTGCGCGCGCGCGCGTGTGTGTGTGTGTGCGTGTGTGTGTGTGTGCGTGCACATGCGCACAAGGGGGAGGGTCATCTCTTGACACTGAAACCACTTTTCTCTAACTTGTTCATGTTAAAAATTTAAAACTGGCCTTTGTATCTCATCTTTCTGTCACCTCAGGAACAGAGAAAAGATGTTGTCTTGGGACCTTCTGTAACAACCTTTTCTTTTTTCTTTTAAATCAGTTTGTCTAAAATTCCCCAACACCGATAGTGTTTTACGTTCACAAGTCAGAAACGTAATATATTGCATCTGTGATCAAATCAATACCTGCAATATTTATATTTCATTTTATTTTTCTTTATAAGAAAGCATCTTTATTCATGAAAGTTCATAGAGTACAACGTAATGGAAAATAAAGAAAGAACAATTGGTAGAAATGAAAATAAACAGACATATCAAACAATGATGATATCAAAATGAAGATAAAAGGCTAGAACATCTCTGAGAGGTAAAAAGAGAGAGAGAAAGAAAGAGAGAGAGTAAGCCGAGTGTAGTACACAAAGACAGAGAAAGAGAGAGAGAGCATATGAGGCAAGCCCAGTGTATTAGGAAAGTTGACATATTTGGGTTTTATAGGTCCTGCACAATTTCCAATGGGGCTGTTTTGGGCAACATAACAGTTATAGGGCTAGGAGCTAATTATATATAATATAATGTACAAAGTCAGAATCATTCATTCAGTCTGGGTCTGCGAACATCAGCATACATGGGAGCCACCTGGACAGAAAAGCTTTATATACAACATTTTTCGAGCAATACACTCTTTAGTTTTATATCTGTATTTTAGCTTACTGAGAATTACCTGTAGTCTGGGTGATTTTTGTACTGTTTTACACTGATATAGACAGTGCTTAGCAAATAATACAATGAAATAAAATACATATTCCATATGTATATTTTTATCAAATCCAACTATGGCTAATGATTTGGTTATCGGTTAAGAAATTTGTTCTACACCAGACCAGGCCTTTTTTGTCCTTTTTTTTTTTTGGTCAGCATTGCTAACCATGGATCCTGTCAGATCTTCAGTAATGAAAGAATAGTTGCCTTCCCTGCTAACATTGAATTCTGATGTGCCATTGTTAACCCTGGATCCTGTCAGATCTTCAGTAATGAAAGAATAGTCGGCTTCCCTGCTAACACTGAATTCTGATGCGCTATCATTTTCCCCTGAGAACAGACATTCTTTGACCATTGACTATTTCACTATGGTCTTGTAACAAATCCTTGTTCTGAGCATGTGTCTCCTCAGCACCTTCTTGCTTTTCCCTGGGGCAATTGGTCGAATCTCTACTTAAGAGAGTGGCCCAATCTTTTACACACTTTCCAGCACACTGTAAGGCAAGCTGTGCCCCAAGTGCACTGGCAACAGAGCCTGAGCTGGCTGATTCTGTCTTTCCTGATTCTGTGGACTGGTCATTGGTGTCACTCCAGTGTTGAAACTCCCCTGAACCTTCGTTTTACTTGTGACTGTGTCCTCAGTGAAAACTCAAGCGTACATATTTAAACTGCTAAGCAGAAGTTTTCCTCTACTGGTGCTGTTAAACTGTTTTGGATATTGGATATGCCTTTGAGCAGCTTGAATTTTTTTGCTGAGCAACTCCGTTTGGACTACTAAGCATTTAAGTGTCGCACATCAACTGAGCTACTGCATGGTACTTAAAAAAAAAAGAAGCACTCAAAAACAAACAAATCAGTCGTGGCAAAAAATAAAACCACTGTATAAAAACACAACGTCGGCAAAAAAGTTCTCAATGATTAAGTCTATGCACCAATTATGGTTTATTTATACCTAAATTAATATGCGGGAAAAAAAACAAATGACCATTGCTTTTTTTCTGTATTTAGGCATCAGAGCTGTGTCCATGTATCCACACTCTGAAAAGGTTGTTGCAAAAGGGCAGAAATGCTCATGGAGAGAAGGAGTCGCAGACTCCCTGGTTAGCTCACTGGCACTGGTGTCACAATCCTGGCGCCGGCCTCACTGGCAGAGCAGTCACCTGCAGACATGACCATTACAGGGAGTGAATGGCTGGAGAACAGCACAGGTGATTACACAGTTGGAAACAAGACAGGTAAGAAATCATTGTAAAGACGGATGATTTATGAAGAGTACCTGTCTTGGAAACTTCATAGCTAGACAGTCAATGTAATTACGAAGACAGTCATTGTAACCACCTGTTTATCTGCAATAACTGACTTGAAACCAGCACAGGTAAGCAGTCATATTGTAATTGCAGGCAATACAGCAGTAAATGTCCTGTAAATGATATAAGTACGTAAGCCGACAGACGAATGAGAGATGATCTGACGATATCAACTACAGGCCTCTGTGCATCTACAAATAACTGTATCTGAGAAGTCAGCAGAATTATACCAAGTGTATCAGCTTCAAGCTTGGCCTAAGTGGCATGTTGTCTGAAATGGAGATCAAAACACAAGAAGAGCAACTATGATAACAGAGCAAAAAACAACACCACCCCCGCAAAACCAAAAACCAAAACAAAATGGAGATGCTAGTGCGAGGGAATTTAACATCAATGCACAAGTAGTCTGTGTTCCCTCCAACCCACTCTCTCTTTCCGAAACATCAACCAGAATCCCAGTCATTATTTCAATGATTGTTAGATTCTCACACACACACACATACACACTCTGGACACTCAGTGCTAACAAAGTGTGCCACATGTGACAAAACAAAGAAAACCAACAAGAGAAGAACAGCTGTCTACCTTCACACATCGGCTCTTCAGATCCAACATGAAGTAACAGGGGTCAGGGATGTTGGTGGTGATGATGCCCTGGCCCTGTCCGTTGACGTACAGATGCAGACTTCTGCCAGAATCCAATGCAAGGCCCACTTGGGTCCCTACTGGTACGTTTAAGAGAGCTGGCCACTTCTTTCTCAACTTCATGAAAAATAACGAAAATCATACATATTAAAACAACAGGAATTTGTTTCAGATGATTGCTAAAACTGTTCAAGAGGGAAAATTCCAGGCTAAGCAGAAGATCACACATGCATAACATGAGTCTTGCTTCAAAAAAGGCCAAAAAGTGGCAGACATGCGGACAGAGAAGGAAGTGAGATGGAAGCCGGACAGACAAGCGGGCGGGACAG
This sequence comes from Conus canariensis, assembly GCA_033310375.1. Lineage (NCBI taxonomy): Eukaryota > Metazoa > Mollusca > Gastropoda > Neogastropoda > Conidae > Conus > Conus canariensis. The sequence continues at coordinate 19,535 of JAMYXO010000087.1, forward strand.
CTGGAGATTGAAGGCCTGAAGACAGGGACATAGCATGAATGAAGACAGACAAGTGGGCGGGACAGCTGGAGATTGAAGGCCTGAAGACAGGGACATGGCATGAATGAAGACAGACAAGTGGGCGGGACAGCTGGAGATTGAAGGCCTGAAGACAGGGACATGGCATGAATGAAGACAGACAAGAACAGAACAATGATGTCTCCATGTGTCCGGGGGTGAAAGAGGGGAGAGGGGAGGAGACTCAAAGAGGCTGGGGAAAAACAATTTGCGAAGGGTGGGGGTGGGAAAGGAGGGATGGGGGGAGGTGGGTGGGTGGGTGGGGGTGGGGGGTGGGGGCTCAAAGAAAGAATGAAAGAACATGCAACTGAAGCAGTGTTCAGAACTAGGAGAAAGATGGTGGTAGTGGTGGTGTATAGTAGTACTTCAGTTGTACGTCTGTTCACACATGTGATATTAGACGAAGAGAGAAAGAGATGCATAAATGTCTGTGACTATGTAAGTGTATGCATAATGTGGTTATCTGAATGCATATAAATGTCCCTCTAAACATCCCTACAACATACCTGCAAATAATCTTAAAGTAATTCTTAACTGGACTACAAATCAAAGAGAAAACAACATTGAAGGCATGGTCATAAATGAGCTTGAGGAGGTAAACAGTCAAACAGCAGATGCTTGCTGGTTATTCTTCGTAATTTACAAATACATTTTGCTTCATTTGTATATTTAGTTTTTAAGGCATCAAGTTTTAATTTATAAAATATTGAAATGAAATTTCTGTATTGGTACATATTTTTCACTTGTAAATGAGGAATGCTGTTAACATGTTCATAACCAATTAAATGAGTATTTCTATCAGCCACACCAAGCACCGCATTTTTGTAGTGTTTTCTGAATTGGCACCAGATGGTTTGCTTTAATAATTGATTGACTTCAGGTAAAGAAACGGATATATTCAATATCGTGGCGCAGTTTTCATTTCTGGCTCCTATCTTTGCTGTGGTGTGTGTGAGTGAGTGAGAGTGTGAGTGTGTGTGTGTGGAGAGAGAGAGATAAGACAAGACGAGACAAGACAAAATTCTTTATTAACGAGGATAATAGATAAGCACTGATGTGCTTTTTTACATCCAGTCCTCGCCCTGAGTAGGGTCAACAATGTAAAATAACATGAGGCAATAGAAAAAGCGTGTAAAAGTGGCTAGAACAAAAATTAGACACGGAATTATGTATTTAAAAAAATGTAAATGAGAGAGAGAAAGGGGGGGGGGGATGAGAGAGACGCAGGAGCGAAAGGAGTGCAGGGAAGGGCGAGAGAGAGAGAGAGAGAGAGAGAGAGAGAGAGAGAGGGGGGGGGAGACGGAGAGGGAGAAAGGGGCGAGATTGGGGTGCGGGAAAGAGCATGTTTAGAATAGACTGACAATCAAAAGATACCAAGGAGTTGCAAGACAATCGCTTTTGAAGCACCAGGAAGGAAAACACACACACACACACACACACACATACACACACACACACACACACACACACACACACACACACACACACACACACACACACACATGGAGGAAGAAAAAAAAAAAAGCATAATGATAGCCCAGTCACCACGGGTACAAGGGGGAGGGGGGTGTCATATAGATAATAAATCAAGTCATTCCAGCAGAACCGTGAGAGACAGAGAGAGAGAGGGAGAGAGAGAAAGAGACAGACAGATAGACAGAGACACAGAGACAGAGACAGAGAGTCACATAAGAATTACAAGCATTACGACATAGTTACGAGAGGGCAAGAGGTAGTAGGAAAACACACACACACACACACACACACACACACACACACACACACACACACACACACACACACACACACACACACACACACACACACGCGCGCGCGCGCGCGCGCGCGCGCGCGCGCATACTTACATAAGACATACTTATTGAACAGAGTAGCATGTGCATTTCAAGTACAAAACACTTTCATAATAATCAGGTTCATACATAAGGTAAAGAGGGTGGTAGTGGTTGGTGGTGGATTTATGGCGGAGTATGCGAGTATTTGCACATAAGATGGATGAAATAATGGTGTTTGAAGGTTGATGTGCATTGGTGTTGCTTGGCTGACTCGGGGAGCGAGTTCCATTGACAGGAACCTGAATATGTTAAACTGGATTTGAATAAGTCAATTCTAGGAACAGGGACATGTAGTTTGGGTAGAGTCCTTGAGGAATTAATTGAGAATCTGCGAACTAATGTTGAGGGTGCCTTCCCAGACATAATTCTGTGCATTATGATCCCTTTGTTGTATTCTAATCTCAGACTTAAGGGGAGAATTTGAACCTTTTTATAGTCTGTCTAGAAGACTACTGTTTTTTAGGAGGACTAATTTGAGTGCTCACTTGTGTAGGCTTAGCAATGGTTTGAGGGTAACAGCGTTAGCAGAGTCCCATAGAGTAGACCCATAGTCTATGTATGACTGAATATGAGATTGAAAAAAGAGCTTGCGTGAATGCAGGTCGAGGAAGCGTTTAATTTTGGAGAGTTGATAGACTTTCTGAGAGACTTTTTTGCACAGTGAGGTTATGTGAGCTTGCCAGCTAATATTGCTATCAATTGTTATTCCTAGCACTTTGAGGTATGTAACCTGTTCAACGGGTTCATCTTTAAGATGCATGGGAGGAAATTTAATAATGAGATTTTGTCTTTTTTGTCTGGTTGTGATAAGCATGGATTTAGTTTTTTGAGGGTGAAGCGACATGTGATTTAGTTCAGTCCATTTCACGAGATCATTCGCACTTTCTTATAAAGTTTGTGCAAGAACAGTAACATCAGAATGATTTGTGTGGATTGTTGTGTCATCAGCAAAAAGTTCACAGGTGGATGTGATATGTAGAGGTAGATCATTGATGTAAATTGTGAATAATAAGGGACCCAAGATAGAGCCTTGTGGGACGCCATAGGAAAGTGTTTGAAATGAAGAGAAAGTTGTATTGATTTTCACACACTGTTGCCTATTTGTGAGATATGAGTGAAACAGCATAAGAGTTCTTGTGGATAAGCCATACAATTTTAATTTTCTAAGAAGAAGGTTGTGGTCTATCACATCAAATGCTTTTTTGAAATCAATAAATAGGACACCACAATATCTGTTGTTGTTAATGCTGTTTGGCCAGTCATCAGCCAGATTGATTAGGGCTGTGTGGCATGAATGGCTGTGTCGGAACCCGGACTGTCTTGGATGAAGCAAGTGGTATGTATTAAGGTGGTGTAATGTGTGTTTGTTTATGTGTTTTTCCAAAGGTTTGGAAATAGTGGAAATGACTGAGATTGGTCTGTAGTTTTCAGGGTCTGAGCTGTCACCTGCTTTGTAGATAGGAATGACTTTTGCTTTTTTGAAACTATTGGGAAAATGATTTTTGTCGATACATAGATTGAAGACGTATGTTAACGTATCTGTAATTGCTGGAGCTGATAGTTTGAGAATTTTGCCGTCTAGGCCATCCACCCCGCAGGTACTTGACTGTTTTAGGTGCGTTAGGTAGTGATAGACTTCAAATATTGTTATTGGTGGAATATAAAGTTCAGACGTGATATTTTTATCATGGCAATATTGTTTCAGTTTTTGAAGGTCATTTGATCTTGAAGAATCAGCCGTGACAACCTTATTGGCTATAGTGCAAAAGTGGGTGTTCAGCTGTTTGACAGAGATGTCTTTCATTACAGTTGATTTTGAAGAAGATTGACTGTTTATAAGCTCGTTAATAGCTCTCCATACCAATTTTGGGTTCTGATTTGATGAAATTAGTTCTCGATGATATTTCGTTTTTTTCTCTGCGCTTCTGTGAATTTATTGCATTTCTCAGTATTCTAGATTCCTCTTCATAGCCATGTTGTTTAAGCAGATCTCTAAGATAACCTGCCTCCTGTAACTCTTTAGTGTACCATGCCGGTTTGGGATCATGTCGTACTCTAATCGTTTTCAGAGGGGCGTGCTTATCATATATTTCTGTAAATGTTCTGATCCAAAATTCAACAGCAACATCTGGATCAGTTATGTTGAAAACTGATGAGAGATTTGAGCTAAGCAAGTCATGCAGAAAATCTTGGTTGATAAAGTTTGTAAAGCAACGGTAGGTTGTCTTGTGTCTCGTTTGGGGAATTTTTACTTCTTTTTTGGACCATGTGACACACACTGGGTAATGATCACTACAGTTTAGAACAGGGACACAGGCTTCTGCTATGTTAGTTTTATCTGAAACATAAATATGGTCGATAAGTGTCTTCGAGTTTGGTGTGACTCTCGGTGGAGATTCGATGAGCTGATGCAGGTTAAATAGATTGAATGCTTGTGTCCATTGGTTTTGCACTTTCAGAAGGTCTGTGTTAAAGTCTCCAAGTAAAATAATTTCCTTGGATTCTAGTGAGACTGCATCCATCATCGGAATAAATTTATCGACCCAGTTTACTCTTTCAGATGGGTTCCTGTAGCAGAATCCAACCAAAATGGAAGGGTTTCTTTTCAACTTAACTTCTATCCAGACACATTCTACACCGTTACGTTCTAGGTGTAGAAGTCGTTTGAAGCTAAGGGTTTCGCTGATGAAGATAAGAAGACCCGTCTCTTTCGTTTGTGCAGGATCTTTCTGGATTACGTTATATCCTGGAATAGCTACATCATTGTCGGTAATGTGTGTGGTTAATCTGGATTCAGAGAGCCCTAAAATATGAAAAGGTTTACCATGATTCCAAATCAGTGTTGATATATCTGATGTCTTGTTACCTGCATGTTGGATATTAAGGTGACAGATTCGAAGTCCTTCTTTGCATGGCCATACAGACTGGTTCTTGCTCATTTGTAGTTGTGCACTGATGCGATGATAGTAGGGGACGATTTCACACGTTAACGGATGTTGGGGTTTGTATGATCAAGGAACTCAATAAGATCACATAAAAGGGAGGGAAAATGGGTTTGGTTTACACACTGTGACAACTTTGGGAAACCAAAAACGTATGAGAAGAAAAGAAAAATCTTCACAGTATTATGTCAGTAAGCTCCTCGATCAGATGGTACTGATGGATACACTTTTCTGAAAGGAAAATGTACAGTCACTCTTAAAGGAAGTACATCTGAAGCAAAATTACAAATAAGGGGATAGAAGGAGAGGAAAAAAAGTAAAGTAAAACTGAAGACAAAAAATGCAAAGAATCAACACTTCAAAACGAAAACAAATTAAAAAAGAGAGAGGGAAAAAAAGTCACTTATAAATTCACAAGTCACAAAGCCGCACTTGTAAAGTACGAGTTGGCAATGCAAAAAATTGCCTCGCACACAGTAAATAGCAGTTTTTCTGGGAGCCTCCTGCTGCAGAGGCTTTGTTCAGTCTCTTTTCTAAGGCGCACAGTCTCGCACTTTTACGAAAACTTCTTATATATACGTGAAGTCCACTTAGATAACATGGAATCAGCACTGCCGGCACAGGGTAAAAGTTACACACACACACACACACACACACACACACACACACACACACACACACACACACACACACACACACAATAGTAAGGCTATGGAAATCAAGCATCGCAAGTTAATTTTGCATGGAAGAAAAACATGTGTAGGATGTGAGGAAAACCACAAGGTGAAGCCTTGTGTACCACAGTACCTTGGTCTACACTTCGCGGCACAGTCTTCTGTTGCAGAGGAGATGTTTTTGTTTCATTTCTGGCTCCACGGAATTATAACGAACGGCAAAAGTTAACGGTACATCTACATACATACACATACAGACGTGAGCACTCTAGCACGCATGATCACGCACACACACACACAGAGCACACACACACAGATACAGAGTACACTCATATAGGACACACACACACACACACACACACACACACACACACACACACACACACACACACACACACACAACATTAACAGTTCATACAGCACAAATTAACAGTACATTCACGTACATACACATACATACAGATGTGATCGCTCTTGCACTCGTGCTCGCGCGCGTACTCTCTCTCTCTCTCTCTTCTCTCTCTCTCTCTCTCTCTCTCTCTCTCTCTCTCTCTCTCTCTCACACACACACACACACACACACACACACACACACACACATACACACACACATATACAGACAGCACACTCATACAGAACACATGCGCACACACGGACACACACACACACACACACACACACACACACACACACACACACACACACACACACACACACACACATACACTTAATCCCCCTGCAAATGCACACTCAAACGGAAACTGCTACCATTCGTAAGAACTTAATCCGTGGCCATACAAATGCAAAAACAAACATTTATGCTCTCTCGCACACACACAAACTGGAACCTGAATCAGAAGTGTGGGGGAAGCATGGGGTGCTGAGGGGGGGTACGAAGAGTGGCCAGTACCATGGATGATGTGAAGGAGGAGAGAGAGAGAGAGAGAGAGAGAGAGAGAGAGAGAGAGAGAGAGAGAGAGAGAGAGAGAGAGAGAGAGAGAGAGAGAGAGTGAACATGTGCTTTGTTGCCCATGGAATGAAAGCGTAGGACATGATTCACCTGAAAATGTGGAAAAACAAATGTTGAATGTCTTGAAAAGACAACAAATTAAAAGGGAATAAAACACACAGCAGATAGGAGAAAATGGAAAGATGATGTTGAAAATGAGTAATAACACACACACACACACACACACACACACACACACACACACACACACACACACACACACACACACACACACTCTATGCATATACATGCTGCACAGACATGAATATCATTCAAAGGAAAACTGAACACAGCACTGTCTTCACATGGCAACAACAAAAAGAAAGATGAAGAGAGAAGATCTGCAAAGAAATGCAGTGAAGAGAAAGGAAGAAGATAATGCAAGAGGACATAATGAAAGACTGAAGACGTATCCAAGTCGTATTCCAGATAAAGACAAGAAGACCACAACACACAAGCATCAAAACACCAAGCACCTGAACACAGAGTCAACATCCAGAAATCAATAACACAAACAATATGCTGTCGTCATTACTGGTCTACTTCACTGATAATGTACACTGAAAAATGTTCCCTTTTTTAAAATAAAATAACATACCAACTCTTCCTATACTGTTCAGTGCTGACACTGCGAGACATGACATGCAGACACTTCTAACACTGACCACAGCTGTCACTGACAGACATGACATACAGACACTTCTAACACTGACCACAGCTGACTGACACTGACAGACATGACATACAGACACTTCTAACACTGACCACAGCTGACACTGACAGACATGACATACGGACACTTCTAACATTGACCACAGCTGACACTGACAGACATGACATACAGACACTTCTAACACTGACCACAGCTGACTGGCATTGACAGATGGGTAGCAACATTTATAATTCACCCACCGGCTGATCAAATGCTCTGCCTTCAAGGTGCCACACAAAGATGACTGTGTCAAGACCATCTATACGGCATGAACGGGGTACTTTGAAAGTGTCAGGATGGCTGGTTACAATGCCAGTAAATGTGCTATTCCAATGATCGTTTATGGCATCGATGCAAACCTGTAAATGGACGCAGACACACACATGAGAATGCTGAAGCCAGTTCAAAACCAGTTGTGAGGTACTGAAAATGCAGAACACCACACCTACAGGTGTCTGTTTTTTCTCATCCATTGTTTATGGCACCTTTTTAAACACACACACACACACACACATGCACACACACACGAAATCATTTTCCCCACTGTCCATTCATTTCTTTCACAAAATGTATATTTTCACCTACGCTAGTGCAGAAATTAAGCAATAACTTTTCTCTATCTATGCTTGTTTGTTTGTTAAAAAAAAGATGTTTGCTTTTCGTAAATATGTTCAGGCAAATAGGTTTTCTTTCTCCTAGGCTTTTTTTTTTTTTTTTTTTTTTTGCCATATTCCATGACTAGGCAATATGCTAAAGAATGAATAACTCATAATTATTATTTTCAAGAAAAAAAAAAGCTTTGGATCAACTCTTTCATGCCTGCTTTACAAAATGAAGTAATCACGTCAGATGGTGCTGATCTTGATTTCTGGTTTCAGTTACTCAGAAAGTGGAAAAGGAAAACTTGTTGAACTTGAACAGAAACAGACTTATGCATTTCTTACTACCTACAAATCTTTTGTATAATTTGTGCACTGATATTCAAAGGACAGTTTTGATCAAGATGGTAACAAACACGAAACAAACACAAACACTGAACGTAAACGCTCCCTTCATAAATGATAGAAATACATGAATGATAGAAATAATAATACTAACAATACAGCAACCAACTCACTTCATACAATTTTTTCACCATCATTGGTTCCCTCGATATCACAATTCCATCTTCATTGGTTAGATCCACCCTTTCTGCTGTCTGTCCATCATTGCTCAGTCTGATCTTTTTACCGTGGTTCTCATGAAACCTCAGGTCAGGTAACTGCAAGACAAAAGTCAGTGCACACAACAACAACAGTAAGATCATCACTACAGAGTCTTCCCTGTCCAATCACCCCCATCCCTTCCAAACATCGATACTGACAGTTTACTAAAATACAGCATGCATATACAGGCTTCTGCCTCTGTTACTTAACTCTTCCCCTTTCCCCTGCCTTTCGGTCACTTAATCTGGTTCTCCATCGACATGTTCAGACAGTAATGATGGAGATCAGCAGCATCTGCCCCAAGTCAGACAATGTAAATTACAATTCTCTCAGCCCATGCAGGATGATATTTAATTGGAACTAAGGTAAAGAGTAATTTTTCTTCAAAGTGGGAGGGGGGGGGGGACTGACTTTCTTCTTTTTTTCCGAATGAAACCCAAGTATAAATAATGAAATTCTTTTGATGTTTTACAAGACTTCTACCTGTACTTAAACACGATGAGGCAAAAAAAGCTAAATTTTGATCTAAGACAGTAAGACTGAAGAGTGGCACAACAACAAGGGAAAATACATGGTTTAATTTCTAGTCAGATTTGGCAATGTAGAACGATTGATGAAAATGTGGACTAATTCACACAGTGATTATATGCATGGTGTTTATCCACTTTCCAGACATTTAAACATTTTAAAAAAGGGTATCTGTTTATAGGATCAAACTCAAAATCTTCAGTGTGTTCATGAGCTACAAAATCAGAGTTACCTGTCTTGAGATACCTGTGAATTTACCTCGGCAGTATCGTCCACGCTTAGGTCACCTATCTGTGACAGCTTCTTTTCAACATCCGTCACAGCCAAGGGGTCAATGGTCAATGTCAGCTTCCGGTTCACCTTGACAGAGGTCAGGAAGTCAGGACAGAAGTCCAGGCTGCTGACACGTGTTTTCATCATGGCCATCATGTCACTGAATGACCCATGGGTGGACAGCCTCTCTGCCTGCTGAATGATGTGGGAATGCATAGCAAACCTTCCACGCTGTTTCTGCAGGCTGGCCTTCCCATCAGCCATCTGGCTCTTCAGGTCAGAGCTCGCTCTCAAAATGCGGTCCTCCAGACGCTGGCAATAGTCCTGAACAGCCTTCTCCAAACGTTGACGTACAGCATTGACATCTGCCACTCCTGCCTCCGTCTGTCTGTCAACCTCCTGGATGTCTTTTTCCATGTCTCCAATGGCTTCATCCAACGAGTCCAACCCACATTTCAGAGTCGTTTTCACTTCTGTCAGCAATGCTTGAGATTCTTCCAATCTGGTTTCCAATTTGACCACATGCGGACAATGGCGGTGGTCAGTGGTAGCACACAAAATGCACACAGACATATTGTGAGTGGGGCAGTACACTTGTGCGACTTCATTGGCATGAGCAGCGCATGTTGTGGAACGTTTGGTAACTAGGACATCAGCAGTTAGAGTAGACAATTCCTCCACCTGGTGATGTTTGCTTAAAGACTGCTTCTTGTGCACCCTACTACACACCTGACAGAACATGTCACTGCAGTTGAGACACACAGACACAGCAGCCTCATCCTCACACACACAGCATATATGCTGTTTGGACAACAGGCGGTCAGCTTCCACTATGGCAGCCAAAAACATTTGAGTCGGGAAGCTGGCGACAACATCTGCAACATTTTCTTGGGGTGACAGCGATTTGTCCAGGATAGGGTACCTGCAGCTAGGGCACTTGGCTTCAGGTTGGGTCTTCAGCCATGCTATGAGACAGTGCTGACACAGGATGTGTCCACAAGGAAGGATTTTAGGAGTGGTGAACAGTTCGTTGCACACCATACACTCCTTTTCTCCGGCCTCTTTCTGCGGTGCTGCTGTAGCCATCTGTGGGTTCTGATTCTTATTGTTCAGACAAACAGCCAGAACAAAATATTTCCTGTAATGTCACAACAGTAACAGCTGTAGTGCAGCATGGCTTCTGTGCAAATCCTGAAACAAATAAACACAGGGAGACAGACAGAGAGACAGAGAGAGAGAGAGAGAGAGAGGAGAGAGAGAGAGAGAGAGAGAGAGAGAGAGAGAGAATATTAGTTCAAACTAAAAAGCTAAAGTGGAACTCTTCAAAATAATCATACAGATATAACTCAAGGACTGTTTGTGTATTTACTCTACCATATAGAAATCTAACACAGCACACGAAGCCTGCTACAAGCACATATTTCTAATTCTAAAGCTTGTATCTATAACATTGAGCTGCAAACAATATATCTTGTTTGTCGATGCACAGATGAAAACCATCTCTTGATGTGAAAACCCCTCAAATTAGATTTGTCAACTATGTCATAGTAAAAACTTTGGCGTTGAGGACAATGAACACATGGTGACCAGTTGACACACTGATTAGAGCAACTGTTGCCCACACCTCACAGTCAACACCGAGGTGCCCAAGGCACTCAGAGCTGAAAACTCCCATACTTTTTTTTCCCTCCACCACCCCTGCCTTTACTATTTTTTTGTCTTTTATTTTTTCCTTCTTTGTTTGATTTTTTTTCCTTTTTCTTTTTCACTTTTCTTCCTGTATTTTTGGCTTTTTTTTTTTTTTGTAAAGGCGGTCCTTTTTTTTTCATTCTTCCCTTCAACTCTCACGCACCATGTGGGTCTGTATCATGTATTGCTATCAATGGACATTAATTTGCTGGTTTTAATGTTTTGGCGTTTGTTACAGCGCGTCAGGGTTTATTTTTGTACTAGTGTTTGCTGCAGTGACACTCTCACACTGTGTTTCACAAAAAGATACAAGGGTTATAAAAAAAAAAGGATTTAAAAGAAAAAAAAAGGATGAAAGACAGGCCTGGACATCTTCCGGGAAGAAAACTCCCATACTTGTATGCCTCTGATAGCATTTGAACCCTACCTCCTAGCCTGCACTGCTAACCACTGCACTGCGACCACAAGCAGCATGTCAATACTGGGCCCAAGTGACATGCAACAGACCCACAGTACTTGCCAACCCTCTTGTTTCTGATTCTGTAGACACTAGCCATGTCTGTTTTTTTAACTCTGCATATGTACACAGCACCCTCCACCCTCACCCATGCATGCATATGCAAACAAGGGATTCAAATTTCTTTAATTTTGTCATTCTATTCTACACTCAAAAATAGAAATATAAAAAAATAATACTGCATGCATAAATCATGGATAAATCTTCACCCCATTTTTAGTTCAATCTAAATTCTATTCATCCCCAGTTTTAGTTCAATCTAAATTCCATTCAAAGAATGCTATTGTCTTCAGTAGTGCAAAGAGAGACTTAAATGCCAACTGTATGAATAAAAAGGGTTGTTGGGTGGGTCTTTTCCTCCTTTTTTTCTTTTTTTTTTTTAAATTTTTACAAAGAAACAAGGAAGGCTCAAAGGGGTGGAGGGGGGGGGGGGAAGGAGAGAGGGCTGAGATGGATTACTCATTATTACATTCATACACAGAGACTGGAAATGGATTACTCATTATCACATTCGTACATAGAGACTGGAAATGGATTACTCATTGTCACATTCATACACAGAGACTGGAAATGGATTACTCATTGTCACATTCATACACAGAGACTGGAAATGGATTACTCATTGTCACATTCATACATAGAGACTGGAAATGGATTACTCATTATTACATTCATACAAGAGACTGGAAATGGATTACTCATTATTACATTCATACACAGAGACTGGAAATGGATTACTCATTATTCACATTCATACATAAAGACTGGAAATGGATTACTCATTATCACATTCATACATAGAGACTGGAAATGGATTACTCATTTTCACATTCATACATAGAGACTGGAAATGGATTACTCATTGTCACATTCATACACAGAGACTGGAAATGGATTACTCATTGTCACATTCATACATACAGACTGGAAATGGATTACTCATTGTCACATTCATACACAGAGACTGGAAATGGATTACTCATTGTCACATTCATACATACAGACTGGAAATGGATTACTCATTGTCACATTCACACATAGAGACTGGAAATGGATTACTCATTGTCACATTCATACACAGAGACTGGAAATGGATTACTCATTGTCACATTCATACGTAGAGACTGGAAATGGATTACTCATTGTCACATTCATACATAGAGACTGGAAATGGATTACTCATTATCACATTCATACACAGGGACTGGAAATGGATTACTCATTGTCACATTCATACATAGAGACTGGAAATGGATTACTCATTATCACATTCATACACAGAGACTGGAAATGGATTACTCATTGTCACATTCATACATAGAGACTGGAAATGGATTACTCATTGTCACATTCATACACAGAGACTGGAAATGGATTACTCATTATTACATTCATACATAGAGACTGGAAATGGATTGCTCATTATTACATTCATACATAGAGACTGGAAATGGATTACTCATTATTACATTCATACATAGAGACTGGAAATGGATTACTCATTATTATATTCATACATAAAGACTGGAAATGGATTGCTCATTATCACATGTATTCATACATAAAGACTGGAAATGGAATACTCATTATTACATTCATACATAAAGACTGGAAATGGATTGCTCATTATCACATGTATTCATAGATAAAGACTGGAAATGGATTACTCAATATCACATTCATACACAGAGACTGGAAATGGATTACTCATTATCACATTCATACACAGAGACTGGAAATGGATTACTCATTGTCACATTCATACACAGAGACTGGAAATGGATTACTCATTGTCACATTCATACATAGAGACTGGAAATGGATTACTCATTGTCACATTCATACACAGAGACTGGAAATGGATTACTCATTGTCACATTCATACACAGAGACTGGAAATGGATTACTCATTGTCATATTCATACATAAGACTGGAAATGGATTACTCATTGTCACATTCATACACAGAGACTGGAAATGGATTACTCATTGTCATCATTCATACATAGAGACTGGAAATGGATTACTCATTGTCACATTCATACATAGAGACTGGAAATGGATTACTCATTGTCACATTCATACACAGAGACTGGAAATGGATTACTCATTGTCACATTCATCACAGAGAGACTGGAAATGGATTACTCATTGTCACATTCATACATAGAGACTGGAAATGGATTACTCATTGTCACATTCATACATAGAGACTGGAAATGGATTACTCATTGTCACATTCATACAAGAGACTGGAAATGGATTACTCATTGTCACATTCATACAAGAGACTGGAAATGGATTACTCATTGTCACATTCATACAAGAGACTGGAAATGGATTACTCATTGTCACATTCATACACAGAGACTGGAAATGGATTACTCATTATCACATTCATACATAGAGACTGGAAATGGATTACTCATTGTCACATTCATACATAAGACTGGAAATGGATTACTCATTGTCACATTCACACTAGAGACTGGAAATGGATTACTCATTGTACATTCATACACAGAGACTGGAAATGGATTACTCATTGTCACATTCATACATAGAGACTGGAAATGGATTACTCATTATCACATTCATACATAGAGACTGGAAATGGATTACTCATTGTACATTCATACATAGAGACTGGAAATGGATTACTCATTATACATTCATACACAGAGACTGGAAATGGATTATTCATTATACATTCATACATAGAGACTGGAAATGGATTACTCATTTCACATTCATACAAGAGACTGGAAATGGATTACTCATTGTCACATTCATACACAGAACTGGAAATGGATTACTTCATTATTAGACTACATTACCATTACATAGAGACTGGAAATGGATTACTCATTTGTACATTCATACATAGAGACTGGAAATGGATTGCTCATTGTTACATTCATACAAGAGACTGGAAATGGATTACTCATTGTACATTCTAACATGAGACTGGAAATGGATTACTCATTATCTAATTCATACATAAAGACTGGAAATGGATTACTCATTGTCACATTATCATACATAAGAGACTGGAAATGGAATACTCATTGTACATTCATACATAAGACTGGAAATGGATTGACTCATTTGTCAATTCATACAAGAGACTGGAAATGGATTACTCAATTTCACTAACATTACCCTTACACAGAGACTGGAAATGGATTACTCATTTCACATTCATACATAGAGACTGGAAATGGATTACTCATTGTCACATTCATACACAGAGACTGGAAATGGATTACTCATTGTCACATTCATACATAGAGACTGGAAATGGATTACTCATTGTCACATTCATACAAGAGACTGGAAATGGATTACTCATTGTCACATTCATACACAGAGACTGGAAATGGATTACTCATTGTCACATTCATACATAGAGACTGGAAATGGATTACTCATTGTCACATTCACACAGAGACTGGAAATGGATTACTCATTGTCATATTCATACATAGAGACTGGAAATGGATTACTCATTGTCACATTCATACAAGAGACTGGAAATGGATTACTCATTGTCACATTCATACATAGAGACTGGAAATGGATTACTCATTGTCACATTCATACACTAGAGACTGGAAATGGATTACTCATTATCACATTCATACATAGAGACTGGAAATGGATTATCATTTCACATTCATACATAGAGACTGGAAATGGATTACTCATTATCACATTCATACACAGAGACTGGAAATGGATTACTCATTGTCACATTCATACATAGAGACTGGAAATGGATTACTCATTGTCACATTCATACACAGAGACTGGAAATGGATTACTCATTGTCACATTCATACACAGAGACTGGAAATGGATTACTCATTATCACATTACATACATAGAGACTGGAAATGATTACTCATTGTCAACATTCATACTTGCAGACTGGAAATGGATAAATCAGTACATCACACGTAAAGGCTGGAATCATGCCCAATCAATACCCTGCAAAGTTTGAGACT
>JAMYXO010000087.1:40000-55000 GCA_033310375.1 Conus canariensis
CACACACACACACACACACCACACACACACAAATGGGTCAGTTCCCGTATGCTCGCGCGCACACACACGCATGCACGCACACATGCATGCACGCAAGCGTGCTTGCATGCACATACGCATGCACACACATACACGCACACACACACACACACACACACACACACACACACACACACACACACACACACACACACACACACAATCATAGTAGTGGCGCAGACAGTGATAATTCTGACGAGCACGTGGGGGTCATGCGCAGGTCAGACACATGGAAAGTCATATCCGTGATACCTACGTCCTAAAATCATTTCATCATAGTCATTAATTCATCTGTTCATCAGCTGTAGATCTTTGTGCACCGTGATCTGCAAAATTGGTAGATGTGATGAAACATATAGGAACTGCAGTTCCTCGCAGCAACACGTCCTCGATGAAACTAAAACAGAATCTCTCCCCCCCCCCCCACTCTGTGTGTGTGTGTGTGTGTGTGTGTGTGTGTGTGTGTGTGTGTGTGTGTGTGTGTGTGTGTGTGTGTGAAAGAGAGATTGTCAGTACAACCATGAGTTAATCTGACAATAAATTGGTTTCAGTCAGTATGAAAGAGAGAGGGAGACAGAGACAGACAGGGAGAGAGAGGCAGACAGACAAAGACAGAGAATCGATAGTCATGTTTATAAACAGCTGTATTGGCCTTCTCTCCAGCATCGATGGAAAGAAGCAAAATTGGCTGTGCTCCATGTAATGATAAATGACCAAGCAGGTGTGAGCAAGTTATATCAGAATGGATCCCACCCAACAACGGACATTGTCATGAGCACCGGCTGCGACAGATTCAATGCTCTACCAAATGTGCCACGATTCCACACCATCTACCATCTGAGACTGGAATGCGCTGCCTCGGAAGAAGCTGTGGCAACGGACACCCTTGAGTCCTTTGGGTCGAGCGTGCCTTGTTGCAATAAGGTAAAGTCGTTCTTTAGCTAGTTGGTGTTGGTCAGTACACGTTAACTAACCCCCTTTGTCCCCAGGAATTTTTTGCCTTTCTGGCCACAAATGGATGTGATAGCCTAGTGAACAAAAAGCAGCCAAATTTTCACTAGCATGAGATAATCTGACAGTTGAATCCACTCTATATGTCTTTTTCATTCCTGTTCACCAATGATCACACACATATTTCCCATTTATTTCCCATAGAACCCAACACCTGGACTCCAAGACCTGGAAAATTTGGAGCCCTACACTTTTACATAGATAGACCTACTTGCTTTTGGGAAAGTTCTCGGTCGCACAGACATCTTAATTAAATCTGCAAGCAAGGGTGGGGTAATTGTTGTGTGGCATATAGACTTTTATCTTGATGAGTCCAAATGTCAGTCATCAGATTTTACTCTTTATGAAAAAAAAAATTGTCAGCAACAGCAAACCAAGACAATGCTTTTGTTCGCAAGACAATTATAAATGCTGTCTCTTTTGGACCTTTACCCACTTAAGCTTCATCTGCCATCACCAGTGAACCCCGTGAATCTGTCTCTTGCCCAACATCCACAAACCAGACAATCCAGATCGACCCATCATCTCTCTCTGTTCTTGTCCCACGACTCTCATCTCTGAGTTCTAGGACTCTGTCTTTCAGCGTCTGGTTGCGGCCCTTGCCACCTCCATTAAAGACACCAACCATGCTGTCATCATCTTCAACCTTCCTTGACAGTCCTCTTCGTTTCCTCTTCACAATGGATGAGACAACTTTGTCTGCTGATATATCTCACAATGAAAGTGTCGCAGCTTGTCGGTCACTTCCTCCAAAAAGTCGTCTGAATATTGATATCACCACTACAGAAATCCTGTAGAAATTGTAGTTATGTCAAACTCATTCTGTTTTGCTGAAAACCGCTACCGACATATACGCAGAGTGGCCATGGGCACCAAAATGGACGATCACGTGCGTGCCTTTTTGTTGGATACGTTGAGGAAAAGATCAAAGATCACTTCCCAACAAATATTCCCTGACTTCTTCTGACGATTCATTGATGACTGTTAAAGAGCCATAACCAGTTCAAAATCTGACCTACAGTTTATAATATTTGTTTTCAGATTCCACCCAGCTCTTCGCTTCAACTATGAGATTTCAGACAATTCTGCTTCTTTTTTTTTTTTCGGATTTACATCTGTCCATCTCTACTGACTCACAACGCCTGACAACTTCTGTTTTCTACATTGTCACGGATTTGAACTCCTCTCCTCTGAGCTCAGTAACCTTATGTGTCACGAGTTTCGACTCCCTCCCTCCACATCATCCACGAAACTCTTATTCAGCTATGTCTCTGTGTGTGCGTGAGAGAGAGAGAGAGAGAGAGAGAGAGAGAGAGAGAGAGAGAGAGACACCACACACACAAAAGAGAGAGAGACACACACAGAGAGAAAGAAAGAGATTATATTTGGGGATAACACTTAAAAAATAAAAAAAAACCCAAAAGGATATCAGCTAGAGGAAAGAACTAATAAAGATGGGGAATGCCCGATTGCCAGTGCTTCCCATCACAGCACACATGCCATATTATGTAGTAGACCCTGTTTCATCATCTTTCATGTTACGCCGACATGAACTGAATGTTGTGTTCTGTGATAACTCTACATAATAACTTTTATCATTACCATAATCTTTATCACCATCATTATGTCTGCCATAATTCTGCCCCCCCCCCCCCCAAAAAAAAAACAAAAAAACTTTTAACAAAGGGACATTACTCATTAATTGCTAAAAGTGTATGGCTCGTCTCTAGTGGGTTTTCTCCCCTACACCTTTATATTTCCTTGGCTGCAGTGTTCAGTTATTTATCATTTCTTAGCTGTCCATATTGTTTCATCCGAACAGTCCGTGTGTGTGTGTGAATGTGTGTGTGTGTGTGTGTGTGTGTGTGTGTGTGTGTGTGTGTGTGTGTGTGTGTGTGTGTGCGTGTGTGTGTGTGTGTGTGTGTGGTGTGTGTGTGCGTGCGTGGTGTGTGTGTGTGTGTGTGTGTGTGTGTGTGTGTGAAGAGAGAGAGAGAGAGAGAGAGAGAGAGAGAGAGAGGAGAGAGAGAGAGAGAGAGAGAGAGACTGAGAGAGAAAGAGACAGACAGAGAGACAGAGAAAGATTCTAGAATGCATTTATGCATTTCCATTTTTTTTCTGTTTTACTTTGGATTCTCAATTAAACAACTTTCTTGTGAAATGACTGAAATAATCTTGACTAAAATATCTTCCTGTTTGCGCATCCTAATGCTTTCATTCAGTCACTTATTATCATGATAAGAGGTCAAAGCGAACACCCCCCTTTTGGAAAAAGCTTTGCCAAAATGTTCTAAGCTGAAATGCCCCGAACTAACACATTTTAGAGAGAAACATCCATGTTTAGAAGGTGTGTGCACTTTGAAAAATTGTGACAAGTCAGTCTGCAAATCTGTTGTTTTAGCAATGAATACAAATCGATATCTCCCAGTAAATATATGCTTCTTAATAACATACATCTTAAAATGGTTGTGATATTTGTTTCCCATATGCATCTTTGCTGAATATCTTAAGATGTGAACTTGATTAGATTTTCCCCCATCTATGTGATCAAAATTGAACTTCTTTCTCAGCTTGGAATGTGGTCATATTAGATACTTTTGCAAGCGAGTTGAATATTGATATCAGTTTCCTTTAGTCAGATCTGCAGTATAAGAATCAATCACAGAAAGAGAGGAAATGCAATTCAATTCGATGGCACTTTATTAATCCACATGGAAAATCATTTGTCACGTCACAGACTCATTATAAACATGATATAAAAAAAACAATAATAAACAATCAATACAACAGACAATAGATTGAAACAAGTCCAAAATCCGCAAAACTGTTGCTATACACAAATATATGAAAAACATCACCTTACCACACACACACACACACACACACACACACACACACACACACACACCACACACACACACATGCATGCACCCATGCGGGCATAGGCACAAATGTTAAGACAATGATCACCAAAGTGGAAGCATTAATCACACTTAAAGTTAATCACTTTGGTCAAATAAAATTTGCAATCACAGGATCTTTCTTTTTTTTTTTCTGTCTCGTCTTCCGAGCCACTTTGGGGGCATTGCACCAGCACCGCTCCCCCCTCCCCTCCCCCCTCCACCGCCACCGCCTGGTCTGTCCTGCCACAGTATCAGCAACACAGCATTGCTGGCGAGTCACTTCAGTGGTGTTCAGTGGTGCTTGCTCTGATCCAACATGCACAGAGCACCACCTGCTAAGCCTGCTGCTGATGACAATAATTGGTTAGTCGCAGAGCCAGCATGAGTGAGCTTTCCCACCTGAGGGTACGACCATGTCTGTCTAACGACAGTCCCCACGAATTTGCCAACACTGGTGACCACGACAGAACCAAACAAAGGTATGGACATGGAGAGACAATCAAAACTTGAGGTCACCATGACAGCAGAGCATGAAGGGCCACACAATTTGAGACTTTTTTGGTTTTTAATGCCGATCGATAAGGATATGGACGATGAAGACGATGTGACGGATTTCCATTCCAGTCTGACACTGCATGACAGGGTTGTAATCTACGCTTACTTTCATAAAATGACTTGGTGTCAACCAGGCCCAAGAGATACAGACACCTGCAGGGTTGGTCAGGAAATTTGAGCAACTCTCTCAGACAGGCATTCGTTAAGTGGTTCAAACTCAACTGTATGGTCCCAGTCCTCAAAATTGCGCCCATAACAAACTCAGCTCTGGGTAGGAGCCTGTTGGGTTATAAAAATCCCACAACTGAATGGCTCTCATAGGAATCAAACCCATGACCTCTCAGTCAGGAGTCCATGAGGCTAACCACTTTGCCACTGCAGCTGGTGCAAGCACAGTGTCCTGCCACTAGTCAGTTTACTAAAAAGTGGACTGATCCAAAAAAAAAAAAAGTATATCATACCATGTATATAACAAAATGACATATATCAATTTATATCATAAGCAGTATCTAAACACCTACAAACTCTGACAATTGCATTGAAATATGAAAGCCTGTAAACCACAGTCAATATAAGTGCACCATTATCACATTTTCCCAGTTTTTACTTTCCAGGAGTAAAGAAACTCTGGACAGACATTGGCATTTCACACACACCATGCACATCTGAGCATTTCATAACATACCTGACATGTGTGAGTATCTTGTATCGTTTTAACATACCTGACACGTGTGAGTATCTTGTATCGTTTTAACATACCTGACATGTGTGAGTATCTTATATCATTTTCGATGGCAAAACATTGATTTCTCTATCACCAAAGTAGATGCATGTATTGGAACTCTTTCGATGGCAAAACATTGATTTCTCTATCAACAAAGTAGATGCATGTATTGGAACTCCAATGCATAATTTAGAAACATTGCTATTAACATATTGTAGACTCTGTAACAAATATTCAGGCGCTCTACAGAAATCCTTTTAATTGTCAATTCTTAAAAGGCAGCAGGACACATAAACTCGTCAACAAACACACCTTTACACCCAGACACATTCATGTACATTGACACAAAACTGGACAAGGCAGAGTAGGGAATGTGTCAGCCAGACAACAAACAGTTGACAGGCACACACACACACACCACACACACACACACACACACACACACACACACACACACACACACACACACACACTCACACACACACATATGCACACACACACCTGAGTTCATATTTGCCCCTTGTTCATCCACAACAACCCTGTAGACGACAGAGGCTGGACAAGCCAAACATGATAAACTGAGAGACCTCAACACATTAGGCCTTCAGAAAGCTGTTACACTGGCACTTTATTTTATTACATAGGAAAAATTCATTACACAGGAAAAACATTTTTAAAAAAACAAACCCTTCACCTTGACTCTGCAGTGACACGATGTAGACTCTTTTCAACCACTAAACACTCCCTAGTCGACTCCCTCTCTGAATAAGTGGGATTTTCTCAGTAACTCCCAAAAATTTGTCAAACAGCCTGTCCCAAACTAAAAGTCGTCATCCAAGCTGAATCCAGACAAGATGTTGATCTTCAACAAACCAGGAGAGGGCAGCACATTGTCTCTTGTTTCCTCACCTCCCTTACATCAGTTTGATTTTTGCCTATAAAGATTGCTAAACAAAATGGTGACCATACACTCAAGGCGCAGAATCCTAACAATACTAATACACTGCCTGGTTGAGGAGGATCTCAAATGGTCGGCAAGGTATGCGGCAAAAAGTGCCACCTGTCTGTCACAGACACAGGTAGAATACCTGTAATACAATTTCAGATGTGCAGAACAGTCTTCACAGTGTCCTCTGCAAACACCAGCCCTCAATAGTGAGCTAACTCATTAAAAATTCAACTTTTAATGTTTTTGCTTCTCCTGCAAGAAGCAAATAGTGATGATGATAGTCATAAATAGTATTTGTATGAAGTAGTTGTGGTTGAAAACTACTCACTGCGCTCTCATACAACATTCAGAAAACTATTCATTGCATTTTCATACAGCATTCAGAAAACTATTCACTGCGCTTTCATACAGCATTCAGAAAACTATTCACTGCGCTTTCATACACCATTCAGAAAACTATTCACTGCGCTTTCATACACCATTCAGAAAACTATTCACTGCGCTTTCATACACCATTCAGAAAACTATACACCGTTGAGATTTACATTCATTCAAGCATAACAACTATCCTGCTACTTAACTTATTGTGGACACACAATGCGGGAAAAGCACTGTTCAAAATGACTGGCTTGAAAGATAAGTGTTTAGCTGTGCTTTGAAAACAAATTAGGTGGGCTGGCTTTGTAAGTGGGAGAAAGCGAGTTCCAAACAGTTGGGGCAGCAAAGCTGAAGGAACACTTACAAAACAATGTTAAATTTTACTTTGGTTCTTTGGGTAGAGAGAACAGGCAAGTTGGAAGAGAACCTTCAAAGAAACAGAAGACAAGAGGGGTATGTAACTTAGTTTGAACTGATAGCAAAATTTAACAGGCAGCCAGTGAAGCTCACTCAGCAATAGTGTAATGGGATCTCATTTTCTTTTATCAAGAACAAGTTGCGCTGCACTGAAAACGTGACTGTCATGAACGTTTCCTAAAGCGTTCAGGCCTGTGCAAACTGAGGAGCATCACTAGTGTGTGACCGACACAATCAAATGCTTTTCCACAGTCAGGCAGACAGAAAACTTTATCAGAAATAGCGTTGATGGAACCCGTGCAAGGATAGCTCTCACAGTACAGATATACTTCACATAAATCTGCCTAAACCAAAGAATCTGCCTATGGAGACCACAGTTTTGCGGATGTTTACCTCAATGTGTTGTATGTTTGTGTGAATGTGTGGTGCATGTGTATGTGTATTGGTCGTGTATGTTGTGTGTGTGTGTGTGTGTGTGTGTGTGTGTGTGTGTGTGTGTGTGTGTGTGTGTTGTGTGTGTGTATAATATAAATATGTATATGAGGCACCTGTGCTTGTAGTGCTTGTATACGTGGTAGTGTATCTATGGGTACATGTGTTGTATATGGTGACACATCTGTGTTGTGTATGTTGTTATATATGTGGGGTGGTGTGTGTGTGAGTGTGGTCAGGGTATATGTATGTGGGGCCTGTATGTGTGATATGCAATAAAAATGAGTTTGTGTGATTCATATATTTGTGCTCTGTGGGTGTGTGTCGTGTGCTTGTGTGGTGTGTTTGTGTAGTGTATACATATGTGGTGCATGTCTGTTAGAGTGGTGTATATTCTTTGCCATGTATGTGTAATTTGTGTAAATGTTTGATGTGTAGTAAGGGGCATGCATGATGTATGTATAGGGCATCCTTTTGTATGAAGTTATGGTGGATGTGTCATGTGGCTGCATGTTGTATATATGTGTGTATGTGTGTGTAATGCTTGGGTATGTATGCATGATGTGTGTATATCGTGCCCATTCATGTGTTATGTTTTTGTGTATGTTGCGCATTTATGTGCCTCTAGTGTGTGTGCGTGTGTATGTGAAGAGTAAGCTTTTCATGCATGTGAGCTTACTTACATGTAACTAGTATACACATATGTGAGCGTACATGTGTATGTGCATTTACGCATGCAAACAGCTAAGTATCATAGTAACTGTGGAATATTATTCTTATCGTTACTAAGAAAACTGGGCAAGAATGAAAGTTCATGTTCAGACCACTGTTGACACAAAATGGGAGAAGCATTTCTTGACAAAAAAAAAACGAGAAGGCTAATGGGAATCTTGTATTAATCAAAAAATGGAAAAGAGAGACAGAGAGAGAAGCATTACTTACCCAGAAAAGAGAGAATTAATTGGAATCTAGTACTAATCACTTAGAAAATGGGAGAAGCGCTTATTATCAAAACATGTCATGGGAATTTTTCACTGATCTCTAAAGAAATGGTCAAAACATTAATAATTTAGAAATAAGAATTTTCATAGAAATCTTGCTATGATCACTAAGAAGATCTGTGTACTAAGAAAAATTATAAATGGGAATCTTGTACTCATCCATGCAAACCTTCATATCACACACACACACACACACACACACACACACACACACACCACACACACAACACACACACACACACACACACACACCAGATCAGTGGCTGTGTCACCAGACACAATGGCAAAAAATGATGTGAGAGAGGAGGTGGTGGGCGAAAGAGGGAGGGGGAGAAGAAAAGAAAGGGGAGAGAAGTGAGGCATTAAGTTTCTGTATATTTACTTTGTAAATTTAAAGAAAAATCAAATCAAATCCTTTTGAAAAAACTGTCATGTCCAGTAAATCTTCTGATGATAGGAAGTGTGTGTGTGTGTGTGTGTGTGTGTGTGTGTGTGTGTGTGTGTGTGTGTGTGTGTGTGTGTGTGTGTGTGTGTGTGTGTGTGTGTTCGCGCGCAAGGGGAAGTGTCATCTATTGACACTGAAACCCCTTTTCTCTACAACCTTGTTCATGTTATAAACTGAAAACTGGCCTTTGTGTATCATCTTTCTTTGACCTCAGAAACAGAAAGTAAACATATTGTCTTGGGAGCTTCTGTAACAACCTTTTCTTTTTGTTTTTAAAATAATCCAAACAGGAATCCATTTAATTTGCTGATGAGTCTACAAGTTCTTTTGGTACGCGCAATTTGAAGATAATCCAAGTTGGAACCTATGTAATATTCTAATGTGTGTCCAGGTTTTCCTGGTTGTGACAGTCTGAAGGTATTTCCAACTGGAATCCATTTTATATACACTTATGTGCCTACAAGTTCTTTGGATCTGAACGATTTGAAGATAATCAAGACCGAAAGGTGGTTGATATGCTAATGGTGTCCTCGATGAAGGCTGCCGTCCGTCGCAGCTCCTCCAGGGTGCCATACAGCTTGGCTTCCACTGCTGTCGGTGTTGGCCAGTACTTTCTCCTGGATGCTGCATACGTCGTACAGACTTGAAGGATGTGGTCAGTTGTCATTGGTCCCTCACTACAAGGGCACTCTCCACTCTGTCCAATGCCAAATTTTGTGTGCATGTGGTGGAGCAGGCGATTGTGTCCAGTCCTCAGGCGGAAGATCTTGACCTGTTCCCGTCGTCCCAGCAAATGGTATGTGTCTTCTGGGTTGTATTTGGGATGCAGGAGGCGCCATTTTATTCCTTGTTGTGCCTTGATGATTGTCTTAATTTCATCGTATGACACCAGGTTGTTGGCCTGCTCCTTCTGTGCACCATCTTTTGCTAGAATGTCCGCTTTTTCGTTGCCTCTGATGCCACAGTGTGCTGGTACCCATTGTATCACCACTTTCTCCACTCTGGCACTCAGGGCAACAAGGGCTGAAGTGATATGGTTCTGTTCTTTGCAGCGGGAGTTCTTGAGGGCTTGGAGCACGGAGAGAGCGTCAGAGAAGACCACCACCTGCCCTGTTGTTCTTTTGGAGTTCTGCAAGACTGTTGTGGCTGCCTCACAGAGGGACCAGGCTGCTTCCAATTCAGTAGTGGGGCGACCATCCCCAACTCGGCGGGTCCCGGGTGGCGGATAGGGGAATGGCCCTCAGATATGGGGGTTAGCTGCGATATAAGTCAGGCTTGCCTGGCAGAATAAGCAGTCCCGGACCAACTGGCGATGTTCCTATCAGGACGGGGTGGGTCAACAGGTGGCACTGTTGTCCTCACTGAAATACCCCATGTGTCCTATGACGGGCTCATCATGCGGTCAAGAGGCGCGGTATAACCTCTAGCCCCGGGGTGGGATCCCCGGAGAAACAATCCCCCCTGTGCTCACAGGGCAGGACGCACGGGCCATGAGCTAAGGGTGAGGCACCCCGAAAGAAAACTCCAGCTGAAGACGGAGGTATCGGGCCACTGGCGCAGCTTAAACCACGATACCACGCATATACGCTTCCATGATGATGCAGTCCACAGAATTTCGATGTGGCGCTCGACCTTCGGAGACCCGCCGGGGAGGTCGGGAGCCGGGCCCTATGCCTCAAAGGGGCCCACCCCAAGCGGTCGGTGGTCAGACAAAGAAATTCTGCATGTCAATGCGACGAAGAAGGAGACCTCATCCTCCTGCTAATGCCAAGCAAACGGTACCACCCAGAATGCTCAACATTCTCCAGTGGAATGCAGAAGGGGTGCATAAAAAGAAACTTGGCTTGGCAGAAAGGATGCATCAAGAAAATATTGATATCGCATGTGTCCAAGAGACACATTTGACCGTAAACCATCGCTTTCAAGTGAGGGGTTACGAGACCATCAGGTTGGACCGTGAGGAAAGAAACAAAGGAGGGGTGCTTATCTTGGTGCGGAATTCCATCGCCGCACAAGAACTCAAGATCAACACCAATCAACAGGCAGAGATCCAAGGTATTGATATAGTCCTTAGGGAACGCAACATCAGGATCTACAATGTCTATTGCCCTCAAGATCGTGATCTTTCCCTCACATACATGAACATCCCAGACAACAACTGCGTGGTGGTGGGTGATTTTAACAGTCACTCAGAGAGATGGGGCTATGAGGAGACGGACAAGAGAGGCGAAGAAGTTGAGGATTGGGAGATTGACACACATCTTCATCTCATCAATCAAGAAGATGATGAACCCACCTTTTACTCTAGACGCTGGATGACCACATCAACACCAGATCTAGCGTTCGCCACCAACGACCTGTTCGTCAGGACCACAAGAACAGTCCTCAACCAGCTTGGAGGAAGTGACCACAAGCCCGTCAAACTCTCTATCAACCTCAACTTACAGTGTCCACAAGCAAAGTGTTTTCCCCGCTGGAATTACAGAAAGGCGGACTGGACTCTCTTCGAGACCCTCACTGATACACACACAAAGCCAATCAACATCAGGCAGAAGGACTCAAACAAGATGGTTCGAGACTTCACAAAGGCCGTCTTGAAAGCTGCTACAGAATCCATCCCAAGAGGAGCACGTAAAGATTACAAGCCCTACTGGACGGAGGAACTCCAGAATCTGGAAGATGCTGTTACGGAAGCCAGGGACAGAGCAGAAAAGCAGCCATCACTGGAGAATAACATAGCGCTGAAGGAAGTAACTGCCAGATACAAGCTGTCCTGCGCACAAGCTGCAAGAAAAAGCTGGCAAGAGAAAACTGAAAGCCTAAATCTCGACAGGGATGGCAGCAAGCTGTGGAAACTGGCTAGAACCCTCTGTAATGAAACAACAAGTCACACCACTATAACAATACAAGAGAATGGAAATTACCTCTCTGGAAAGAAAGCAGCAGACCACTTCATAGACGTCTATGAAAACATCAGCAATCTGGAAGTCCCTCCTGAACATAGAGCTGCAGTGCACAGGGCCCAAGGTGAACTTCATGAGGAAGAGCCCCAAGAGGAAGTAATGACCACAGCTTTCACAGAGAAAGAGCTGGAGGAAGCGTTGCAGAGCCTCAACCTGAAGAAGTCACCTGGACCAGACGGAATCACAAATGAAATGATTCTGCATCTTGGGATGAAGAGCAAGGCAGTCCTTCTAAAAATCTTTAACTCCAGCTGGAAGACAGGATCAGTACCACAGTGTTGGAGGGAAGCAGACATGATCCCCATTCACAAAAAGGGAAAGGACAAGTCGAAGGCTGACAGCTACAGACCCATCAGCCTTACAAGCTGCTTAGGGAAGCTGATGGAGAGACTTGTCAACACAAGGCTTGTCTGGCACCTTGAGGAGCATCAGCTGCTGAGCCCTGAACAGGCAGGCTTCCGCCAACACAGATCAACAGAAGACCAGATCACATTCATCACGCAAAGCATTGAGGACGCTTTCCAAGAAAAGAAGAACACGCTTGCTGTCTGGATTGACATGGAGAAGGCGTTCGACAAAGTCTGGAAGGACGGACTTAGGCTCAAACTACGGCGATGTGGTGTGTCTGGGGGGATGTACACCTGGATCAGCCAGTACCTACACAATCGCCAAGCCCGAGTCAAGATTCAGGGCCAGAAAAGCAAGAAGAAGGTGCTGAGACAGGGAGTACCACAAGGAGGAGTCCTTTCGCCAACGTTGTTCCTCATCTTCATAGATGACATCGTCAGAGAACTGCCAAAAGGGGTCAGAGGAGCGATCTACGCAGATGACCTGGTGCTTTGGTGCTCTGAAGAGTACACCACCACAGCACAGGTACGCCTCCAGACTGCGCTCAACAAGATCAGCGACTGGACCAAGGAATGGCTTGTCTCTGTCAACTCAAGCAAAACAACCTACACAGTCTTCAGCCTATCCAGCAAGAAGCAAGAGGCGAAGCTGACACTGAACAACCAAAGGCTTGCAGAGGAACCCACACCTACCTACCTGGGAGTGACCTTTGATCGCAGGCTCACTTGGAAACAGCAGATCACCAGATGCTGTAGCAAGGCCAAGTTGAGACTGGCGATCATGAGGAAACTTGCGGGGACGAACTGGGGGGCTGACGAACGTATCCTGAAGAGACTCTATACAGGGAGAGTCCGACCTGTAGTTGAGTACGGGACGTCAGCATGGGCATCAGCTGCAAAGTCTAACCTCAACCACCTCAATAAGATACAGAACCAAGCTCAGCGTGTCATAATTGGCGCCATGAGATCCACCCCAATCCTGAAGATGGAAGAGACCACTGGGCTACAGTCATTAGAGGACAGAAGGGACACAAAGATCCTCATCCAAGCAGCAAAATTCAAACGCCTTGAAAACCATCCAATGAACAACAGAATGAGCAGACCCACCAAGAGCCGGTTGAAAAGAGGCAGCTTCATCTGCCAGTCAAGACGCCTTGATATGCTAATGTGTCTACAACTTCTTAGGGTGTGGACAATGATCCAAACTGGAATCCATGCAACATGCACAATCCATTTGACATGTAAATATATCTATAAGTTCTTCTGATCTGGACAATCTGAAGATAATTCAAACTGCGATCCATTGAACATGAATATATACATAGAGGTTCTTTTGGACTGGACAAAAGGATATAACCCAAATTGGAAACCATTTAACATGTTCATGTTTCTAGAAATACTTCAGTCTGGACAATCTAGACATAATAAAAACTGAAATCCATTTGATATGGTAATGAGTCTACAGTGTATGTGTCGCCATTCTTAAAGACTGGTTTGTTAATTTCAGACAGGTGTCTGTCACCATTCTTGAAGACTGGCTTGTTAATTTCAGACAGGTGTCTGTCACCATTCTTGAAGACTGGTTTGTGAACTTCAGACAGTATGTGTGTCGCCATTCTTAAAGACTGGCTTGTTAACGCCAGACAGTGTGTGCGTGTGTGTATCGCCATTCTTGAAGACTAGCTTGTTAATTTCAGACAGATGTCTGTCATCATTCTTGAGGACTGGCTTGTTAACTTCAGACAGGTGTCTGTCACTATTGTTGAAGACTGGTTTGTTAATTTCAGAAAAGTGTCTGTCATCATTCTTGAAGACTGGCTTGTTAATTTCAGACAAGTGTGTGTGGCCATTCTTGAAGACTGGCTTGTTAATTTCAGACAAGTGTCTGTCATCATTCTTGAAGACTAGCTTGTTGATTTCCGACGCTGGTATCTGTCACTGTTCTCAAAGACTGGCTTGTTGACTTCCGACGCTGGTATCTGTCACTGTTCTCAAAGACTGGCTTTTAGATGTCAACCAGGTGCCTTTGGCGTTGTTGAAGACTGGCCTGTAGACTTTGGACAGGTGTCTGTCATTGTTCTTGACATCTGACCTGTAGACTTTGGACAGGTGTCTGTCGTTGTTCTTGACATCTGACCTGTAGATTTTAGCCAGGTGTCTGTCACCATTTTGAAGACCGGTGTCAACTCTTACGTACCACCATGGCTAGCTTCCGTACAGCTGAGGCTCTGTTTTCCAGTGTCTGTCTCTCCGTCCCTCACTCTCTATGTCGCGCTTCGTACATGCGCACACATGTGTGTGCGTGCGTGCGTGCACGCGCGCGCGTGTGTGTGTGTGTGTGTGTGTGTCTGCGCGCGCGAGTGTGTGTGTGTGTGTGCGTGTGCTTGTGTGTGTGTGTGCGTGTCTGCGCGCACGCGAGTATGTGTGTGTGTGTGCATGTGTGAGAGTGCGCGCACGCGCGTGCTATTTAAATATGTGTGTGTGCTTGCGCGCGCACGCGTGTGTTGTGTGTGTGTGTGTGTGTGTGTGCATGTGTGGATTTGTCTCTCTGTGCATGCTTGAGTATGTGTGTATGTACGCGCGCGCGCGCGCGCGCGCAGCGCGTGTGTGTGTGTGTGTGTGTGTGTGCGTTTGTGTGTGTGTGTATGTGTGTCCAGGACGGGGGAAATCGTCATGGTATTGCTTAAGTGCACTAAGTTGATGTATTATTAGTCAGGCTTAACACACTAAGGTTATCTCTGCACTCATACACGCATATGCACACTCATGCGCCCACCAAACATTCACCTCTCTCTGGGAATGGGATGTCACGCATTCGTTTCTCTCCTAACACGACTGA
>JAMYXO010000087.1:60000-89842 GCA_033310375.1 Conus canariensis
AGAAGGTAGGGCGGGATGATTTTGGAGTTTGGGAGGAGCAAGGAGGAACTTCAGTTTTGTCGTCGTTCAGCTGCAACTTATTCAAAGTAATCCATTTCTTTAAATCTTGGGAACAGCTTTGAACATCACTGACAACATCCCTGAGTTCAGAGAGGGAAGCATTAATAACAAGAGTTATGAAGGGGAGAAAAACATCAATACAGTGGAACAGGATGGATGCAGGCAATGGGTCAAGGTCACGTGATTTCCTAGGCGAAATAACTATCACCTGTCTGACATCATCCTCGGTCACTGAACTGAAAACAGTCCAAGGTTGGCCTGAAAAAGAATGATCACTATCAAGAAGGGATCCAGTGAAATTTGAACTGTCCAGATTGTCTCGGATTGTTTCGATTTGGCATTGAAAAAGTCAGAGAAGAGGATGGGGAGTTCAGAAGGAGAGAAAACAGTGGGGAGCACAGCATTGCTTTTCCTGCCTAGCAAACTGTTTGTGAGCTGAGCAGACGTCTTACAATCTAGTATTTTCTTTGAAAAGAAGGAAGATTGAGCGTTAAACACATCTGTCTACAAAATGTTTCTTCTTGTTGAATATTTCTCTGTAGACATAAAGGCCAGATCACTTTCTTTTTCATTGTACTATGCGATCAGGTAACTGGAGAATGTTCTTTTTTTCAGTTAAACTTTGCTTGAAAGGCAAGATTTTACTGTTGTGTTATGGTCTGATAACGAGTTCTTAATCAACATCACAGTGAATTAATTGCAGAACCACATAAAATCAAACAGAAACAGGATGATCAAAACATTATGAGAATATATAACCTGGATGCTATCATTCCAGAGAAGACAAGTAAGATATAACGCCATTCCTTGACTGACTGAGTAGTCGGATCAACCTTTAGTCTTACAACTTCTGTTCGTTTGAATTTTTTTCTGTATAAGATTTCATGGTACTCGCGTACGCGAGGGTGTCTGGAGATTTCCCTGTTACGTTGGCTTTGTTAGTCTTTGATTTGATATATTTTTGGTATAAAATGTGTGATGTTTGCTAATGATGTGTAGCCGGGTGCTAACAGTGTCTATTTCTTGGTCACCCGTCATAAACGAGAGATTTTGTTCATGAGTTATCTTCCCCTTACCTCCCTTGATCGATTGATCTCATTTTTATTGTGTAAATTCTTTAAATCATGAATACCTCAGAACCTATATAGTTGTGTATACGTCGCTGAAGTCACAAAAATTAATGCATTTTATTCATTACAATCGTGTTGGACTGAGAAGCCCATATTTTCGCTAAAACTGGTATTTCGACCAAATTAATCTTGGCGCCATTTTGAATTGTCCGACGGACAAACTGTAAATAATTCTTTGATTTCACAAAACGTATGAGAGAATCCAAAGAATCCATGAATGCGCATTGAAAGTAAAGTCCATAAGCTCTCATTTCGTATATCGCATGCCTATGATCTTTTCTGTACAAGCTTGCGACTATACGAAATGACTGACGGCGCCGGTCGCTTGAGCGAGTCGCCTTCTTTGTTGATTGTCGGAGTTCTGATCTAAATTGTCGTTTCATGAAATTCGGACTTCCCAATCGAAATCTTTTTAATAACTCCATTTCTATGATAGAAGCAAGCGAAAATATATAAAAATTATCATCTGATGGACCATTTCAACGGAATAACGCTTTATCGAAGATCGTGTTCGAAAGCACATGGCGCCGGCCATGTGACGATAAAGCAAGTTGTGTTTTCTATCAAATTTTAAACGCAAAGTTCTCTGCTTGGATGGCATCTTAGATAATGAAATTTATATGTATAGAAAGAGTGAAATTCAAGCTTTTCACTCGTTACAAAATTACTTCATGCTGTTTGGTATTTTTCATCGAAATAAAGGAAAATATGACGTAAGCTCATTAAAAGTGGGTTCATTCTCGGGCTTTAATCACCAATAACTTTACACAGCCACAGAATAGTCAAATATGACTTATTGCATTTTATTCCTTGGGTTCTGAGGTTTTCATCGATGTCAGATATGTTTGGATACTTTGAACGGACGGCGAGCTAGACAACGCTGAAGCTGCGGCAGATAGCACAAATTTTGTCATTTGCCGTCTCACGAGGCTCATTTTGCGCACGAACACACACAAGCCACATCACACACCAACGCACACACAACACCAACACACTCTGTGTGCAGTAAGACACATGAACGTCCAAACCAGGACAAAGCAAAAACAACCGATTTGTCAAGAGTAATCACAGCATGCTGCTTCACTGTAAATTGCAGAGCGTGTATGATAGCCCTGCAGACAGTGACAGTAAATCCATGCATCTTTGAAATAAGACCAATTACACAGTCATTGAAATGAAAAAAAAAAAAGAAAGTTAAGATCACACTTTCTAGCCACAGACTAGATGTGTTTAAAACCATTCTTAACATGTGATACAAATGTACAACCGGTCAACAATCCCTCACCTATAAAAAGGTTCGCACAGACATTACATAGCACATAATGACCATTGCAAAACATGCATCACGACCCTTTACATACCATGCACGTACCAAGATGCCATTGCAAGATGAACAGCAGCATAGCTCATATAGTGGCACAAAGATTTAAGTTCTGCGTTAAGATAACCAAATACAAATTGTCATAGGACAGAACCAAACCACCATCTAAGACAGTCTCATTCTACGTAAGACACACACACACAAAACACAACACACACAACCACAACACAACACTCAACACACACACACACACACACACACACCACTGCACGTGCTGATTTACAGACACACACCAAACAAAAAGAACTATTTGTTCGGGTGAAGTTGTTTTACTGTAATATTTGCAAAGCGTATCAGTGACAGGCCCTTGCAGCTTATTTGACGGTAAAACCGTTCATCTTTTATATCAAGAGCAACCTGATATCATGCTCAGGAAGATAAAGAAGAAAAGAATGACAGCCGTGATCACACATTCTAGCCACAGAACATCAACAGAGATGTTTTAGAAAATTCATTTTCTTCCACCCACTCGCACCAAACAAATAGAACAAGTTCACTGAGAACAGTAGGTACACAAGCACATATACTGCACACATCGATATGAAGAAAACATGCTTACATGGACTTTTAAACAGGTAATGTTGCTGAATATTTGCATGCGTACAAGGAAGGCATTGCAAAGATTGGACGCAGCAACCCTTGGTGGCACAAAGATTAGTAAGATCGGTACAAAGATGACATGAAATAAAAGACAAATTGTCAGTGGCATTAGAAACCAAATCATCCTTCTAATACAAATGTAGATACTCTGAAGACAAATGCAAAATTTCAAAAAGAATGCATGGATCCAGACATACTCACAGGACATACAAACAGGTGCTCAAATGAGAACTTTTTTGGGTGGCATTTCCTTTCTCAGTTTTTTTCTTGCTTTTTTATTTTTCTCATTTTTTTTCATACATCTCGTTTTTCTCATGGAATTCAGATATTCTATCCTTCACCCATTTTTTTTTCCTTTCAGTTGTTATAAACTATAAAAACAAAAAGAAAACAACACACATACACATACACACATTAAACAAAGAAGAAAGCTAAATATGATTTTTTTGTGTGTGTATGTTGTGTGTGTGGTGGGTGGGTGGGAGGGGGGGTGGGGGCTCCAACCGGACTTTTAACAATGGTCACACAGACCCCCCCCCCCCTTTTTTTTTTTAAATTGGGAACAATTAATTCTCTCTCGCTCTTTCTCTCCGCCCCAACCCCCACCCCCCCCCCCCCCCCTCACACTTAGTGTTTATTTTCTCGATCCTATTTAACAGTTTGTCACTACTGTGTGCTCTCTCCCCCCTAATCCCCAGCTCCCCCACCCCACCCCGCCCTACCACCCCCATCTCTCACACTTAAAGAGTTTATATTCTCAATCATGTTAACAGTTTATCATTACTGCATTACTATGTGTTATGTGATGACTCTCACTCTCTCCACCTCCCCCCCCCCCCCCCCCCCCCCACCTTCCCCTCCCCATTGCATTCCGCTCGGAGGTGAGAAAGTATGTGTAATTTACCATTTTTCTTGTATGAAGAAGGATTATACGATACAATTTATAAAATACAATCATGTTCATATATATACACCCACATGTTTCTCCAATTAAAAAACAAAATCTAAAAAACACTTGTCAGTTTGCTCTCTCTCTCTCCCGTACCACCCCCCCCTCTCTCTCTCTCTCTCCCGTACACCCCCCCCCTCTCTCTCTCTCCCGTACCACCCCCCTCTCTCTCTCTCCCGTACCACCCCCCCCTCCCTCTCTCTCTCTCTCTCCCGTACCACCCCCCCTCTCTCTCTCTCCTACCACCCCCCCCCTCTCCTACCCCACACCCCTCCTTCTCGTCCCGTACACCCCCTCTCTCTCTCCTCACCCACCACCTCCCCCCCTACCCCCCCCCCTCTGATAGACCAACCGTCGTCTGATCCTCGACCTCACCTTTTCTCTCTAACCCCCCCCCCCCCCCCCCCCCACTTCTCTCATGATAAAATCTGTCTGACCTGACCTTCACTCTTCTCTCTACCACCCCCCCCCCCCCCCCCCCCCCATCTTTCAAATTAATCTTCCAATGACTGTAAATATATCTGTGTTTATGTTGTCCATGCTTCGGTTATTCCTCCTCATCCCCACTGCGGGTCCTCATCCTCCTATTTTTCCCCTTCTCTGTTTTTTTTTTCTTTCTTTTTTTCCCTCAATCATGTCAGGTTTTTGTTTCTTTTCTCTTTTTTCTTTTCTCTATAATTCATCCTCACCGACGCAAGTATGTACGATCTATTAACGTTGGACATTCTCTTGCTGGTTTAAGCGTTTTGTCGTTTGATACTGTCGTCTGGTTTATCTATGTACATTCTGTACTGCTCTGACGCTTTCATTCTGCGTATGGCGAGAGAAGAGAGAGAGAGAGAGAGAAGAGAGAGAGAGAGAGAGAAGAGAGAGAGAGAGAGAGAAGGCAGCTACGGGCAGAACTTAATCCATGGTTATCCCTCCGTTCTTTCCTTGGTCAAAGAAAGAAAATTAAAAAATCTTCGAAGCCCTCCCTGAAACGAAATCAAAGACAATCGTACAAGGAGGACACAAGGAATGAGCGTACCATCTTGGAAGGTAGGATCACCACGCTATCACAGCACTTCCAAACACAGACCAAACAAAAACAATCTATTTGTTGTGGAGTAATCACAGCATCTTGTTTTATTTTAACATGTGCAATAGCGTATCAGTGATAGGCCCTTGCAGATATTTGACAGTAAAACCAGTAATTTTTTAAACAAAGACCAAACTGACACCAGACATTAAAAGTAAACAAACGATATTTAAGATCACACATTTCCAGCCCACAGGACATCAGATACGTTTTGGAAATCAGTTTTCTCCCAATTTGATCAGATTAACATAACAATAATGACAACAATCTCGCTAACACCAAACAAATAGAACAAGGTTCATAGAGACTGGCACACGAGCACATATACTGCACACATAGATATGAAGAAAACGTGTTTATCACCCATGGACTCTTTACGACAGGGTATGTTGCTGTAATATTTGCAATAGCCTACCAAAGAAAGGCATAACTCATTCAGTGGTACAAACGTTCAGACCAGTATCTGGCATTAAGGACAGTCTCATTCACACCGAACACACACACACCTCTGCACCTGCAGATAATCACACATGAACGTCCAAACACAGGCAAAGGAAAAACAACCTATTTGTCAAAGAGTAATCACAGCATGCTGCTTCACTGTAATATTTGCAGAGGCGTGTCAGTGATAGACCCTTGCAGATAGTTGACAGAAAATCCATTCATCTTTGAAAGAAAGACCAAATTAATACCAGTCATTGAAATGAAAAAAAATGAAAGTTAAGATCACACATTTCTAGCCCACAGGACATCAGATGTGCTTTAGAAATCCATTTCTTCAACATTTGATACAACTGACACAACAAAACGGTCAACAATCCCACTCACACCTCACATACAGAACAAGGTTCGCACAGACATGTACACTAGCACATATAATGCACACATTGACATGAAGACAACATGCTTATCATAGACTCTTTAAAACAGGATATGTTGCTGTCATATTTGCAATGGCGTACCAAGGATAGGCCATTGCAAAGATGAGACAGCAGCATAGCTCATATAGTGGCACAAAGATTACTAAAGTATCTAGCATTAAGGATAAACAAATACAAATTGTCATTAGGAGTAGTAACCAAAGCATCCATATGAAAGAACAAGTCTTATTCATACCGAATACATGGAGGCACACACACACACACACACCTCACACCCACACCCACACACCACACACACACACGTCTCCACGTGCTGATTTACAGACACGCACTTCCAAACACGGACCAAACAAAAACAACCTATTTGTTCGGGAGTAGTAACGGCATCTTGTTCGGAGTAGTTGTTTTACTGTAACATTTGCAAAGGCGTATCAGTGATAGGCCCTTGCAGATATTTGACAGTAAAACCAGTATGTATTCGTCTGACTTTATTCAAGTTTAAAAGGCTGTGCCAGTCTTGAATAAAAGTTACTCTGTGTTAGGTTTTCTTTTGGAAGCAAAAGTTACCCCACTTGTTTACTGTTTGAAATAAAGACCAAATTAACACCAGTCATTAAAATGGAAAAAAAAAGATAGTTGAGATCACACATTTCCAGCCCAACAGACATCGACAGAAATGTTTTAGAAATCCATTTCTTCAACATTTGATACAACTGATATAACAAAACGCTCAACAATCCCATTCACACCACACATACAAAACAAAGTTCTCACACACACGTACACCAGCACATATAATGCACACATTGATATGCAGAAATGTGCTTATCACTGACTCTTTAAAACAGGGTACGTTGCTGTCATATTTGCAATGGCGTACCAAGGATAGGCCATTGCAAAGATGAGACAGCATCATAGCTCATATACTGGCACAAAGATCACTAAAGTATCTGGCATTAAGGATAAGCAAATTATACAAACAGTCATTAGGACTAGTAACCAAATCATCCATCTGAAAGAACAAGTCTCATTCATACACCCAACACATAACACACACACACACACACACACCCCACACACACACACACACACACACGCACACACGTCTCCACATGCTGATTTACAGACATGCACTTGCAAACACGGACCAAACAAAAACAATCTATTTGTTCGGGAGTAGTAACAGCATCTTGTTTTACTGTAATATTTGCAAAGGCGTATCAGTGATAGGCCCTTGCAAATATTTTACTGTAAAACCAGTAATCTTTTAAATAAAGACCAAACTGACACCAGACATTAAAAGTAAACAAATGATATTTGAGATCACACACTGTTAGCCCACAGGACATCAGATATGTTTTGGAAATCAATTTTCTTCCAAATTTGATCAGATTAACATAACAATAACGACAACAATCTCACTCACGCCAAACATATACAACAAGGTTCACAGAGACTGGTACACGAGCACATATACTGCACACATAGATATGAAGAAAACATGCTTATCACCCACTGACTCGTCATGACAGAGTATGTTGCTGTGACCTACCAAGGACACGCGTAACTCATACAGTAGTACAAAGTTCAGACCAGTATCTGGCATTAAGGATAGTCTCATTCATACCGAACACACACACACACACCTCTGCACGTGCAGTTGAGATCACTCATTTCCAGCCCAACAGGACATCGACAGATATGTTTTAGAAATCCATTTCTTCAACATTTGATACAATTGATATAACAAAACGGTCAACAATCCTGCTCACACCTCACATACAGAACAAGGTTCGCACACAGACACGTACACTAGCACATATAATGCACACATAGATATAAGAAAAAATGCTTATCATGGACTCTTTAAAACAGAGTATGTTGCTGTCATATTTGCAATGGCATACCAAGGATAGGCCACTGCAAAGATGAGACAGCAGCATAGCTCATATAGTGGCACACAGATTACTAAAGTATCTGGCATTAAGGATAAGCAAATACAAATTGTCATTAGGACCAGTAACCAAACCATCCATCTGAAAGACCAAGTCTCATTCATACCAAATACATGGAAACACACACACACACACACACACACACACACACACACACGGTCTACACACATACAATGGCCTACCAAGGAAAGGCATAACTCATACAGTAGTACAAAGTTCAGACCAGTATCTGGCATAAGGATATCATTAACCAAACCACACACACACACACACACACACACACACACACACACACACACACACACACACACAACACACAACCTCTGCACCTGCAGATAAGCACACATCAATGTCCAAACACAGACAAAGCAAAAACAACCTATTTGTCAAGGAGTAATCACAGCATGCTGCTTTACTGTAATATTTGTAATGGCGTGTCAGTGATAGGCCCCTGTAGATAGTTGACAATAAATCCATTCATCTTTGAAATAAAGACCAACCTAACACCAGTCATTGAAATGGAAAAAAAAACATAGTTACTACGAGATCACACATTTCTAGCCCACAAGATACCAGATATGTTTTGGAAATCAAATTTCCTTCAAATTTGATCAGATTAACATGACAATTCCGACAACACACTCACTCACACCAAACATATAGAACAAGGTTCACAGAGACTAGTACACGAGCACATATACTGCACACATAGATATGAAGAAAACATGTTTATCACCCATGGACTCTTTACGACAAGATATGTTGCTGTAATATTTGCAATGGCCTACCAAGGAAAGGCATAACTCATACAGTGGTAGAAAGTTCAGACCAGTATCTGGCATTAAGGATAGTCTCATTCATACCGAACACACACACACACAAAACACACACACACACACACACACACACACACACACACACACACACACGCCACATGTGGCAAACAAATAACTGTAAACCACCTACTTCTTCACTGCCCAGGAGTTAGGCACTTTGTTCCTAAGATAAAGTTAGCAGATCAGTTGTCAGCCAGTGCACCAGTATCCACTGAAAATATTTTAAATAATCACTCATTACTTTGCGTGTTCTCTGAAATTTTTAATTCCGGTCCACTTGGTATCTATCTCTGATGTACTTTAAACTAAAATTGTTGTGTTGTACGACACTTGATATAAAAGAGTTACGATTATATGATATATATGGTTATCCCCCCACCCCCACCCTCCCACTCCCTTCCTCTATTCCGTCCTCCTTTCCACCTTGATGCCCCCCATCCCCACCGGCAAACTTTCTCCTCCCCCACCCATCCCCCTGCATTATGCTCCAATTCTGCTAAACTTGTTTCATTTGATATACTTTAATTCCCCCGATCAACATACACTAAAGGCTAGATAAGTAAATATCTACCTATCTTACCACCCATCCCAACCTTCCCCTCTTGTCCCTAACACAGTTCTCTCTCTCTCTCTCTTGCATCCCCCCCCCCCCCCCACCCACACACACGCATGCACACTCATACACGCACACACACACATACACAACACACTCACTCACTCACACACACACACACACACACACACACGTACACGCACACACACAATCATCCCCCCCCCCCCCCCCCCCCGTCTAATAACACTTATAGTGAATAGACGTTAAATTAAAGAAAGAAAGAACAGACACACGCACACACCTCTGCACCTGCAGATAATGATACATGAACGTCCAAACACAGGCAAAGCAAAAATAACCTATTTGTCAAAGAGTAATCACAGCATGCTGCTTCACTGTAATATTTGCAGAGGCGTGTCAGCGATAGGCCCTTGCAGATAGTTGACAGTAAAGCCATTCATCTTTGAAAGAAAGACCAAATTAACACCAGTCATTGAAATGGAAAAAAAAATGAAAGTTCAGATCACACATTTCTAGCCCACAGGACATCAGATGTGCTTTAGAAATCCATTTCTTCAACATTTGATACAACTGACACAACAAAACGGTCAACAATCCCACTCACACCTCACATACAGAACAAGATTCGCACAGACAGGTACACTAGCACATATAATGCACACATTGACATGAAGACAACATGCTTATCAGGACTCTTTAAAACAGGGTATGTTGCTGTCATATTTGCAATGGCGTACCAAGGACAGGCCATTGCAAAGATGAGACAGCAGCATAGCTCATATAGTGGCACAAAGATTACTAAAGTATCTAGCATTAAGGATAAACAAATACAAATTGTCATTAGGACTAGTATCCAAACCATCCATCTGAAAGAACAAGTCTCATTCATACGGAAGACATGGACACACACACACACACACACACACACACACAACACACACCTGCACGTGCTGATTTACAGACACGCACCAAACAAAAAGAACCTATTTGTTCGGGAGTAGTTGTTTTACTGTAATATTTGCAAAGGCGTATCAGTGATAGGCCCTTGCAGCTTATTTGACAGTAAAACCATTCATCTTTTATATCAAGACCAAACTGATATCATGCTCAGAAAGATAAAAAAAGAAAAGAATGAAAGCCATGATCACACATTTCTAGCCCACAAAACATCAACAGAGATGTTTTAGAAATTCAGTATCTTCAATCGCAACTCACACCAAACAAATAGAACAAGGTTCACTGAGACAGGTCAAGCACATATATAGTAGAGTATCTGGTATCAAAGATGACAGGAAATAAAAGACAAATTGTCAGTGGCACTAGAAACCAAATCATCCTGCTAATACAAATATAAATACTCTGAAGTCGTGAAGACCAAAGCAAAAGTTCAAAAAGAATGCATGTATCCAGACACTAACAGGACATACACACACACAGGTGGTCAAATCAGACCTTTTTTTCAGTGGCATTTCCTTTCTCAGTTTTTTTCTTTCTTTTTTCCTTTTTCTCAGTTTTTCATGTATCTCGTTTTTCTCATGGACTTCAGATATTCTATCCTTTACCCGCTTTTTTCCTTTTAGTTGTCATGAATGCAAAAAAAAAAAAAAAAAAAAAAAAAGCGCGAACACAAGCGCGCACAGCACACACACGCGCCACACAACACACACACACTAAACAAAGAAGAAAGCCGAATGTGATTCATGTATACACAGCAATCATCCATTGCTAATGGGCATATTTCATAAAACAGACAACGTACAGAAGTCATTACGGTATTGAAAGAAAGAATAGCGGAACACAGACGTGACATCAAGTTCCAAAGAGAAAAGCCAATAATGCGACATTTCCTTCAGCATTCAGTGGGAGACCTT
This sequence comes from Conus canariensis, assembly GCA_033310375.1. NCBI lineage: Eukaryota > Metazoa > Mollusca > Gastropoda > Neogastropoda > Conidae > Conus > Conus canariensis. The sequence goes on from JAMYXO010000087.1 coordinate 71,316, forward strand.
GCTGTTGCAGTGTTGGCAAAAGCTTATGGTGAAAGCAAAAGCTTCAGACTTATTACTGAAGAAAAATGGATAAGGGCATTAGATACTAGGATGCCAAATGGATGTAATGTTAAGACAAATTTGTAACAACCCTATCCAGATTTACCTACGAACAACATTGATGATTGGCATAAAATTTATTATATATATATATATTATAAATATATATATTTCATATGACAGTTCTTGTATGCCATGCACAGTCACAGACAGGACTATGGTCACATTATTCTATGGTTTCATTTTCATTGTGATTTATGGAGCGTATTGCTATGTTTTTGAAGTACATTGGTTACAGTATAACTACCCCCCCCCCCCCACACACACACACACACGCGCGCACGCACACACCCACACCAACTTGTACCCCCCTCCCCCCTTCCCCTCCCCCTTTTTTTTTTTTTTTTCTTTCCTTGTTGATGACATCACATATTATGATGTCAGAACTTGCGCATTATATTTATGACGTCAATTCTTTGCTCTGACCAGTTGCCAAAGATGGACATCACGTAGTTGGATTGTTTTTGTTTTTTTCTCTTGAAAAAGGCCACGTGGCCGAAAATTAGATGAGTGGCATTGTGATTTTTCCATTACGGTTTAGTTTGTCATTTGTCCTCTTTCTGGTGATACTGTGTGCACCCAAACAGAGCTTAAAAAAAAAAAAAAAAAAAAAAAAAACGGGCCTATCATTCACCCTTCACAACATGGTACACCGCTGCAGTATTTGCAATGGCGTATCAAAGACAGGCCATAGCAAAGATTGGACAGCAGCTTGACTCCTTTACTTCTACTAAGTGTGATAAAACATCTGGCTTATCTTCACTATCAACTCTAAAGCTATAAAGAAATGGAATGCAATTAAATCCATTATTCTTATTATTAGTGAGGGGGGTGGGGGGGGGGGGGGGGGGGCAGTGTTTTCCCGTTAGTTTCAAATGTTGATTTTTGGCCACTGGTTGGACTGTGTTCTGGAAGGATTTAACTTACCAAAAAAGATATCGCCATTTTTTGTGATTTCTTTATACTTTTTCTCTCAATTTCAAAGTACAGCCCAAATCGTGCTAAGTAATTTGATTATATCACCCCAAAATACATTCTGTACGCAAAGCAAACAGCCAACATATTGCTAAAAGTAATATAATTACTAAGAAAAAAAAAAACACTCCTTTCAACAACTCAAACTTTTTTTGTTCTTGACTTCTAAATTGTACACACAGTGATAATCTCATAGCTGAAACCTGTTTTATTTAGTTCTTTCAGTCCACCATCTGGCTGGTTCTGGTCAGCTAATGTAGGACAGAACTTCAATGTTCATTTAGTGTTTGTGTTCATAGTTAGATGGAAGGATCTCCTTCTTCTTCATCCTCTTCAATTCCTAAGAGTGCCTGGTTGACATTACTGCACACCTCCTCATCGGCTCCACTTAAACACATCTCGGAGCAGTTGAGGCCCTGCGACCGACAGAAACAGTGTGATGTGCAACTGGTCTTCTTGCACCCACATTTGATGAGGTGAGTAACTGTGGCTGCAGCTGGAGGATCCCTTGTTGGAGCTGGTACTAGCCTATCCCCCTCTTCCGTCCACCCGTAGGTTGTTGCTGGTGGTAGCCGAGGGTGAGGAATGTCATCCTGACGCCACACCTTCCAAGTGTGATTCTCGCTTTCATCAACAGCCTTTTGCAGTTGTTTCCCTGCACTGAATGTACACAACTCATGAACTGGTTCCTTCCTGTCTTCTTGGCAGAAGAAACACTGCTTTGCATTGAAAGGAGATGTTGCTGAACGTGTGAAGTGAAGAGTCTCACTTTCAGCAGAGCCTGATGCACTAGTGGCTGCAGAAGAAGGCCGTCCACGCCTCTTCTGTACATGCTGACTCTCTCCTTCTTGGCAGGCCTTCTGGTTTCGTGCCTTGACATGCTCAAGGTGACCACTGTGACAAGAAGATCCATAACGTTTTCTGTGCCACTTTGCTTACATATCTTTTAGACTGGAGGCAGTGTACCCATGCAATCGCCCACTGATCTGTGCATGATCAGCATCTCCATACTGTCCTCTTTCGTGCACAAACAGGAGGAACTTTGAGTAGGGTTCCTCTGGTGGCTCAGACGCTAGGACACCAGTGCCAGGCTCCTGACACTGAATACACAGTTTGAAATCAGTTTCTGGTCTTGGTTTCTTACTGGTACTGGGCTCCATCTTGTGTGAGTGCTCCTAATGGCTCATGCACTTCAATCTGCAACACACGAAATTTAGGGTCATGTAGATGTGTATTTCTTACTTCTAAGGCCTTAGCTGTCATGCAAACGTTAGCTGATATGGATCATCACTGCATCTTCCTGAAGAGGAGAAAGTGAGATCTCAGTATTATATGCTGGTCTGAATGGGTCGTGGCTGCAAAGTTCAACAAGAAGTTAACTGTATGATCATAAACAGGATAAACAGATAATCTGTAATGAAAACACTGTTAGTTCAGATTGAATATTTGTCGGAAACACTTTAGAAAACACAATGTAACATTCTGGCACTCCACAGTCTGAAACAAAGCGTGATAAATACAGTACGTTGGGTCAAAAATGACCTTTCAGCTTTGACGCTGTGTCAAGTTTACTGAAGGCCCACAGAAAAAATGGTGACATTTTTCCACTTCCTGGCAATCCTAAAAACACATTCATAATAGTTGCAAAAAACTAACATGCAAAACCGACGGGAAGCCCAGTCTGTTACACAGAGAGAGAGAGAGAGAAGAGAGAGAGAGAGAGAGAGATGTTTAAATGACAACTTTCTCGGGGGCGATTTTTTTTTACTTAATTCCCTTTTTTTCTCATTCGTTTCATATATCTTTTTTTCCATTTCATAGGCCTCATCCATTCTTTTCTTCGCTTATTTTTTTTTTAGCAGAGAGAGACAGAGAGAAAGAGACAGACAGACAGACAGAGAGAGAGAGAGAGAGAGGAGAGAGAGAGAAGAGAGAGAGAGAGAGAAATGTGACACTTATGCAGACATTCTTCATGAACATATTTCATGAAGGACATATTCATAGAAACCGTTACCGTTATCTTTCTATTCATACTCTCTCTGACAATGATACTATGTGTACACACATATACTAAAAAAAAACCACCTGGCACATCATTCATCCTCCACAGCACGTTATGCTGTTATAATATTTGCAATGGCATAGCAAACGTAGGCCACAGCAAAGACTGGACAGCAACATGCTTGTTAATTTCTACTTAGTGTACTATAATATCAGGCATATCATTTCTATTAGTCCTAAAGCTGGCAGAAATGAAATGTAAAAGTCAGTAACACCTAAATAAATCATATGTGTCCAAGTGATCAAAGCATGAAAGGTCTTTTACCGAGTTAAACACGTGATCTGTTGCGTTGCCTTGAGTAAAGCAGAGCGCAGTTGTCCTCTGTTGTGTACCTGGAATAAAGCAAAACACAGTTGTCCTCTGTTGTGTACCTGGAATAAAGCAAAACACAGTTGTCCTCTGTTGTGTATCTGGAATAAAGCAAAACACAGTTGTTCTCTGTTGTGTACCTGGAATAAAACAAAACAAAGTTGTCCTCTGTTGTGTACCTGGAATAAAGCAAAACACAGTTGTCCTCTGTCATGTACCTGGAATAAAGCAAAAAACGGTTGTCCTCTGTTGTCTACCTGGAATAAAGCAAAACACAGTTGTTCTGTGTTGTGTACCTGCAATAAAGCAAAACACAGTTGTTCTGTGTTGTGTACCTGGAATAAAGCAAAACATGGTTGTCTTCTGTTGTGTACCTGGAATAAAGCAAAACACAGTTGTCCTCTGTTGTGTACCTTGAATAAAGCAAAACACAGTTGTCCTCTGTTGTGTACCTGGAATAAAGAAAAAAACGGTTGTCCTCTGTTGTGTACCTGGAATAAAGCAAACCACAGTTGTTCTGTGTTGTGTACCTGCAATAAAAAAAACACACTTGTCTCTGATGTGTACCTGAATAAAGCAAAAACACAATTGTCCTCTGCTGTTCACCTGGAATAAAGCAAAAACACGGATTGTCCTCTACTGGGTGCCTGGAATAAAGCAGAAACACTTGTTCTCTGCTGGGTACCTGGAATAAAACAACACACACTCGTTCTCTGCTGGGTACCTGGAATAAAACAAACACACTTGTTCTCTGCTGGGTACCTAGGAATAGAAGCAAAACAACTTGTTCTCTGCTGGGTACCTGAACAGAAGCAAACCACACTTGTTCTCTGCTGTGGTACCTGGTAATAGAAACAAACCACACTCGTTCTCTGCTGGGTACCTGGAATAAAAGCAAAACACATTTGTTCTCTGCTGGGTACCTGGAATAGACGCAAAACACACTTGACCTCTGCTGGGTACCTGGAATAAAGCAAAACACGGTTGTTCTCTGCTGGGTCCTGGAATAAAAGCAAAAACATGGTTGTTCTCTGCAAACAGACTTGTTCTCTGCATTGTACCTGGAATAGAAGCAAAACACGGTTGTTCTCTGCTGGGTACCTGGAATAGAAGCAAAACACACTTGTTCTCTGCAAACACACTTGTTCTCTGCTTTGTACCTGGAATAGAAGCAAAACACGGTTGTTCTCTGCTGCGTACCTGGAATAGAAGCAAAACACACTTCTTCTCTGCTGCGTACCTGGAATAGAAGCAAAACACACTTGTTCTCTGCTGCATATCTGGAATAGAAGCAAAACACACTTGTTCTCTGCTGCATATCTGGAATAGAAGCAAAACACACTTGTTCTCTGCTGCATACCTGAAACAGAAGGAAAAACGCATTCAATGCTGGGTACCTGGAATAGAAGCAAAACACACTTGTTAATTGCTGCGTACCTGGAACAGAAGCAAAACACACCTGCTCTCTGCTGCATACCTGGAACAGAAGCAAAACACACTTGTTATCTGCTGCGTACCTGGTATAAAGCAAAACACACTTGTTCTCTGCTGGGTACCTGGAATAGAAGAAAAACACACTTGTGCTCTGCTGGGTACCTGGAATAGAAGCAAAACACACTTGTACTCTGCTGCATACCTGGAATAAAAGAAAAACATGCTTGTTCTCTGCTGGGTACCTGGAATAGAAGCAAAACACACCTGTTCTCTGCCACATACCTGGAATAGAAGCAAAACACACTTGTTCTCTGCTGCATACCTGGAATAGAAGCAAAACATACTTGTTCTCTGCTGCATACCTGGAATACAAGCAAAACTCACTTGTTCTCTGCTGCGTACCTACAGAAGGAAAACATGCTTGTTCTCTGCTGCGTACCTAGTATAAAGCAAAACGCACTTGTTATCTGCTGCGTACCTAGAATAGAAGAAAAACACACTTGTTCTCTGCTGCGTACCTGCAATAGAAGCAAAACACACCTGTTCTCTGCTGCACACCTGGAATAGAAGCAAAATACACCTGTTCTCTGCTGCATACCTGGAATAAAAGAAAAACACACCTGTTCTCTGCTGCATACCTGGAATAGAAGCAAAAAACACACTTGTTGACTGCTGGGTATCTGGAACACAAGCAAAACACTTGTTCTCTGCTGCGTACCTGGGATAGAAGTAAAACACACTTGTTCTCTGCTGCGTACCTGCAATAGAAGCAAACCACCCGTGTTCCCTGCTGAGAACCTGGAATACAAGCAAACCACACTTGTTCTCTATTTGGTACCTGGAATAGAAGCAAAACACACTTGTTCTCTGCTGCGTACCTGAAATATACTTGTTCTCTGATGGGAACCTGGAATAGAAGCAAAACATACTTGTTCTCTACAGCGTACCTGGAATAGAAGTAAAACACACTCGTTCTCAGCTGCGTACCTGGAAATAGAAGCAAAACACACTTCTTCTCTGCTGTGTACCTGCAATAGAAGCAAAACACACTTGTTCTCTGCTGCATATCTGGAATAGAAGCAAAACACACTTGTTCTCTGCTGCATATCTGGAATAGAAGCAAAAACACACTTGTTCTCTGCTGCATACCTGAAACAGAAGAAAAACGCATTTAATGCTGGGTACCTGGAATAGAAGCAAAACACACTTGTTAATTGCTGCGTACCTGGAATAGAAGCAAACACACCTGCTCTCTGCTGCATACCTGGAACAGAAGCAAAACACACTTGTTATCTGCTGCGTACCTGGTATAAAACAAAAACACACTTGTTATCTGCTGGGTACCTGGAATAGAAGCAAAACACACTTGTACTCTGCTGCATACCTGGAATAAAAGAAAAACATGCTTGTTCTCTGCTGGGTACCTAGGAATAGAAGCAAAACACACCTGTTCTCTGCCACATACCTGGAATAGAAGCAAAACACACTTGTTCTCTGCTGCATACCTGGAATAGAAGCAAAACATACTTGTTCTCTGCTGCATACCTGGAATACAAGCAAAACTCACTTGTTCTCTGCTGCGTACCTACAGAAGGAAAACATGCTTGTTCTCTGCTGCGTACCTAGTATAAAGCAAAACGCACTTGTTATCTGCTGCGTACCTAGAAGATAGAAGAAAAACACACTTGTTCTCTGCTGCGTACCTGCAATAGAAGCAAAACACACCTGTTCTCTGCTGCACACCTGGAATAGAAGCAAAATACACCTGTTCTCTGCTGCATACCTGGAATAAAAGAAAAACACACCTGTTCTCTGCTGCATACCTGGAATAGAAGCAAAAAAACACACTTGTTGACTGCTGGGTATCTGGAACACAAGCAAAACACTTGTTCTCTGCTGCGTACCTGGGATAGAAGTAAAACACACTTGTTCTCTGCTGCGTACCTGCAATAGAAGCAAACCACCCGTGTTCCCTGCTGAGAACCTGGAATACAAGCAAACCACACTTGTTCTCTATTTGGTACCTGGAATAGAAGCAAAACACACTTGTTCTCTGCTGCGTACCTGAAATATACTTGTTCTCTGATGGGAACCTGGAATAGAAGCAAAACATACTTGTTCTCTACAGCGTACCTGGAATAGAAGTAAAACACACTCGTTCTCAGCTGCGTACCTGGAATAGAAGCAAAACACACTTCTTCTCTGCTGTGTACCTGCAATAGAAGCAAAACACACTTGTTCTCTGCTGCATATCTGGAATAGAAGCAAAACACACTTGTTCTCTGCTGCATATCTGGAATAGAAGCAAAACACACTTGTTCTCTGCTGCATACCTGAAACAGAAGAAAAACGCATTTAATGCTGGGTACCTGGAATAGAAGCAAAACACACTTGTTAATTGCTGCGTACCTGGAACAGAAGCAAAACACACCTGCTCTCTGCTGCATACCTGGAACAGAAGCAAAACACATTGTTATCTGCTGCGTACCTGGTATAAAACAAAACACACTTGTTATCTGCTGGGTACCTGGAATAGAAGCAAAACACACTTGTGCTCTGCTGGGTACCTGGAATAGAAGCAAAACACACTTGTTCTCTGCTGCATACCTGGAATCAAAGAAAAACACACTTGTTCTCTGCTGGTACCTGGAATAGAAGCAAAACACACCTGTTCTCTGCCGCATACCTGGAATAGAAGCAAAACACACTTGTTCTCTGCTGCATACCTGGAATACAAGCAAAACTCACTTGTTCTCTGCTGCGTACCTGGAATAGAAGCAAAACACTTGATCTCTGCTGCGTACCTACAGAAGGAAAACATGATTGTTCTCTGCTGCGTACCTAGTATAAAGCAAATGCACTTGTTATCTGCTGCGTACCTGGAATAGAAGCAAAACACACTTGTTCTCTGCTGCATACCTGCAATAGAAGCAAAACACACCTGTTCTCTGCCGCATACCTGGAATAGAAGCAAAACACACTTGTTCTCTGCTGTATACCTGGAATAGATGCAAAACACACTTGTTGACTGCTGGGTATCTGGAACACAAGCAAAACACACTTGTTCTCTGCTGCGTGCCTGGAATAGAAGTAAAACACACCTGTTCTCTGCTGTGTACCTGGAATAGAAGCAAACCACCCGTGTGCCCTGCTGAGAACCTGGAATACAAGCAAAACACACTTGTTCTCTATTTGGTACCTGGAATAGAAGCAAAACACACTTGTTCTCTGCTGCGTACCTGGAATACACTTGTTCTCTGATGGGAACCTGGAATAGAAGCAAAACATACTTTTTTTTGTGTGTGGCATCAGTTATCGGATCAATGGAGCACCTAAGGCGGTAATTTTCTTTCTTTTTTTTTTTCTTTTTTTTTTTTTTTTTCTCCTAAGGCCAAAATCCACCTCTTCATTTTTTGGTGCTTCACACTGTCCTCTTCATTTGCCAAAAAAACAAAAAGCGAAAAAAAACAAAAACAATTTCCACTACTGGGGTTTTTTTTTCTCTTTTTTTTTCCCTTTTTTTTTTTTTTTTTTTTTTTCAACCAGTCCCTTACACACCATGCATAGTCTGTTTGTTCATTTACAAATGGACACGATTTTGCAGATTTTAATGTTTTGGCGTTTGATACAAAGTGTCTGGGTTTGTTAGTGTTCTAATGTGTGGTGAACTGGCACACTCACTCTGACAATGTGTTGCTAGTACAAAGAAAACAACACAGATTAAACAAAAAACTTAATTATTTTCTTTCATTTCAGTTTTTCCCACGTAACGAGAGACAAGGAGAATCTGTTATCTGCTAGCTTCATTTTGTGTTGCATACACACACACACACACACATATACACTCTCTCTCTCTCTCCCCCCCCCCCCCCCCCCCCAAACATATTAACAATGGTGGTTACATGTTAAAGGCACGGTATCAAAGCAAAATTTATGCATAAGCACCAATTCCGTATGTACACACTCCTGAAAGGATATCATAGGTCCCAGTTGCTGAGACAGGAACAGGCCTCCCCATGCTACTACCCAAGCGCGTGAGCGCTCCTCACGTCACGCAACCACCACCACCCACCCACAAAAAAAAAAGAGATAGAGAGACAGACAGGCAGACCTGACAGGCAGCAGAGGACAGACAGTCGGACAGAGATGGCGTCAAAGAGAGAGAGAGGGAGAGAGTGGGATGTTGGTGATGGGGGGGGGGGGGGGGGGAGACACACAGAGAGAAAACGACAGGAAGAGAGATACTGAGTCAGACGGGCAGACAGGCAAACAAACATACACACTCACGTACAGAGATAGATAGAAAGAGAGAGAGTGCGAGAGAGAGAGAGAGAGAGAGAGAGAGAGAGAGAAAGAGAGAGAGAGAGAGAGAAGACAGACATACTGAGAGAGAGAGTGAGAGAGAGAGAGACAGGCAGACAGACAGACAAACAGATAGAAGACAGACTAGCAAACATGTAGAGAACATTAAAGAAGAGTCACTCTCATGCTATAACAGAGAGAGAAAGAAAGTGAGATGGAGCAAAGGACGGACGGGCAGATAAACAGACAGGCAAGCAAACAGGCGGGCCGACAGACAGGCAGACAAACTGAGAGGGACAAAGAGATGGAGGGAAGAAATGACGGAGAGAGAGACAGAGAAAAGAAACTCACAGGCTTCTAACATACTTTTCCATCGGTAGCGGTAACCGTTTCTGTAGAAATATGCAAAGGAGTTCTGCATCAGATAGTGTGTTTCTAGTCTACTTAAAGAGGAGGTGATGCTTTCTAATGTTCAGCTCTTTTTCAAAAATATGTTGTAGAGAGAAGACAGAATTGGTCTTTTTGAAAATACTAATACACACCTTAGCTAAAAGAATCATGTAATTAATGAATTTGTAATTCGCAAGATTGAGATCAAATTTGTTTATACCAAAAAGTATGTCCAAAACTGATAGTTTTAGTCTTATATCTGTTTTTACGTATATAAAATCCTCGATTGACAACCAAAACATTTGCACAGGTGGGCAATCATAGAAACAATGCTCAATATAATCAATTGTGTCAGGACAATACGAACACTTATTACTTTCTTTTACTTGCATTTTACTCCTGAGAACAAAAAAAGGACAACGATCAATGCCATGATGGTTATAAATACCCGTTACACACCCTTTTAACAATCTTTGTCGAAACAGTATGATAAATGTTCCAAGTACCTACTTAATTGGGGAACAAAATGAAAATGTAACAGTTCTGCTACTATTACGAGATTTGAATTTACTACTTTAACAAGTAGTGGGACACCTTCTGTCTGGTCTGCGATCCTGGTGGTCGTCTGGCAGACTGGCACCGCTTCCTGTTTGGTCCTGCCACAAATAAAAACTGTGTTTAAACACTTTCGAAGAAAATTCTAACTAAACATAAAGAAAGAAGACATTAACACCTATGAATAACTATATTCCAGAAAAGGATCCATTAAACCCTAAGAAAGGAGAAGTCGACGTACAACGACGTAATTCTGTAAGAAAGAAAATATGTTAAACTCTGTAAAAGAATAGTTCCAATCATACAATCACAAAGGCACTGAATCGTGCGAAAGAGGATACAAAAGCCATGAAATTACAGCGAACCCTATAAGAGAAACACGTAGAACTCTGTGAAAAGGTAATACTAAACCCTAGAGCTAAGAACAATACAGAGGACAAAAGGACACTGAATGCGATAGAAAGAGACACACTAAGTCATCACAAAAAAGACACTAGGCCCTTTGTAAAGAGGACATAAACTCTATGCAAGAAAGGCATTCTACCTGTGAAAGGACAACAGACCATGGAAAAGAATATGACAGAAACCTCAATAACAGACAACAGTCCATATGAAAGAACACAACACAAAGGGTCATTAAAAAGCCAGTTGGACATAAAATCCATACGAAAGGAAGAGCATAAACTTAAACACTACACACCAAGAATGAACAGTACACTGAATCTATAAAAGGAGAAAACACGAGCCCATACAAAAAAAGAGGACGCTAGCCCGTATGGAAGGAGATAACACTAGCCCCTGCAAAAGAAGAGGACCTAACCCTATGAAAGGAGTGAACACTAGCTCCTGTGAAAGAAACCCCAACCACTATGAAAGGAATGAACACTAGCCCAAAGAAGAGAGCAACACTAGCTCCTGTGACAGAGGAGGAACGCTAACTCCTATAAAAGGAGAGAACAGAGAACACTAGCCTCTGTGAAAGAAGAGGAAGCAAAAACCTTTAAAAGGAGAGAACACTGGCCCTGTGGAAAAAAGAGGACGCAACCCCTATGACAGGACACAACACTAGCCCTGTGAAAAAAGAGGACGCTAACCCCTATGACAGGACACAACACTAGCCCCTGTGAAAGAAGAGGGATCTAACCCCTATGAAAGGAGAGAACACAAGCCCCTATGAAAGAAAAGAACACTAGCTCTGTGAAAGAAGAGGACCCTAACCTTTATGAAAGGTGTGGTGTGGTGTGGTGTGGTGTGGTGGTGTGGTGTGGTGGGTGTGGTGTGGTGTGTGTGGTGGTGTGTGTGGTGGTGCTGGGGTGGTGGTGCTGGGTGTGTGGTGGGTTGTGGTGTGGTTGTGGTAGTGGTATGGTGGTGGTTGTAGTGTTGGTGTTGTGGTGGTAGTGGTGGTGGTGTGGTGTGGTGTGTGTGGTTGTGGTGTGGTGTGGTGGTGGGTGGTGTCGTGGTAGAGTGGTGGTGCCCTGGGCCAGTTTGGCCTGGGATAGGGTAGGGTCAGACAAGGTCAGTCAGGGTTGGGGGGTCAATCTGGCCTGAGCTGGGCTTGGCCTAAGCCGGCCTAGGCCTAGGCGCTGGCTATGGGGTAGGATAGGTTAGGGTGGGGTTGGGTTTGGAAGGGTCAGCCTTGCCTTGGCCACCTAGCCTGAGCCAGTTTGGCCTGGGCTGGCCTGGGAATGTCGGGTGTGAACAAGAGCAGTAAAACACTTCTTGCTCAAATGACCACTTTTCTCAGACACATGAACAATCTGACCCCCAGCTGGCCCATGACCGATCCACGCATACCTCCAACTCCAATGACCAACAGAATGAGCAGACCCACCAGGAGCCGGTTGAAAAGAGGCAGCTTCATCCACCAGTCAAGACACCTTGAAAGACAAAACCCAGTCTTGATGGAACACGAAGCAAAGCCTATCCCGGCAAATGTCACCCACCCATCTTGGAAGAGGCAGGTGTTCCCAACAGTCGTCACCAGCATTCCCGGAGTGGAGAAGAGAGGAATACAGTCAGACACCCAAAGGAAGGCCCTGACCATGGAGTATATCTGCAACCAGTACCCCCAGGAAGACTGGACCCATCTCTTCACAGATGGTTCCGCCACAGAAGCAACGAGGGATGGTGGAGCTGGAATCTTCCTCTGATACAAAGACCGAGCTGAAGAAATTGCAATGCCAACAGGAAAATACTCCACCAACTTCCAAGCTGAGCGAGAAGCCCTCTGTGAGGCAGCCACAACAGTCTTGCAGAACTCCAAAAGAACAACAGGGCAGGTGGTGGTGTTCTCTGACGCTCTCTCTTGTGCTCCAAGCCCTCAAGAACTCCCGCTGCAAAGAACAGAACTATCTCACTTCAGCTTTGTTGCCCTGAGTGCCAGAGTGGAGAAAGTGGTGATACAATGGGTAACAGCACACTGTGGCATAAGAGGCAACGAAAAAACGGACATTCTGGCAAAAGGCGGTGCACAGAAGGAGCAGGCCAACAACCTGATGTCATACGATGAAATTAGGACACTCACCAAGGCACAGAAAGGAATAAAATGGCGCATCCTCCATCCCAAATACAACCCAGAAGACACATACCATTTGCTGGGACGACGGAACAGGTCAAGATCTTCCGCCTGAGGACTGGACACAATCGCCTGCTCCACCACATGTACACAAAATTTGGCATTGGACAGAGTGGAGAGTGCCCTTGTGGTGAGGGACCAATGACAACTGACCACATCCTTCAAGTCTGTACCACGTATGCAGCATCCAGGAAAAAGTACTGGCCAACAACGACAGCAGTGGAAGCCAAGCTATACGGCACCCTGGAGAAACTGCGATGGACGGCAGCCTTCGTCGAGGACACCGGGCTGCTCATCTAACGGGATGGCGAACGAGGAAGAAGAAGATATCTCCAACTCTCTTGCTCCCAAGCATGTCATAAAAAGATAAACATCCCCTGCACACTGGTCCCAGGATGCACAACAACTCCTTCAACTGCATCCATCTATGGAACACAACAGAAGGCAGCCAGCAACTCTGATTCCCGGGAACCCTCACCCTGACTGATGAATCACCAGAACAGGGAATAATGCGCAGAATGAATGGCAATGGTTACACCAGAGACAAATATGTACATATACATCTTTATGTACGTATTTCTCTAGCCAGGCTTCTTTAGTACCCCCTGACCCTTCCTCTGCTCCCCACTTATTTAACTAATCCAACACAACATCCAGGCACTAACAGAACTAAAGGCATGCAGTGGCGTTGTTGAAAGATCCGTGTGGAAGAGAGACCCGATTGGTAACAGAATCGCGAATCAGCCACGAATCAGGGACGAAATTTAGATATCCTCGACAGCAAACATGACCGACGTCAAGGCCTATACTGAAGCCAGTTCCACGGGACCTCCAGTGTGAACTCCATGCTGATATGACCGCCATGACAGGTTCTCTGCAAAACAAGGGGTACTCAGACAGTACCAGGGGATCCCAAGATACACTGCAGGAAATGCATGCCTTTCCTGAAGTATCTCGTCTGGTACCACCGTTCTGTACCTTTGGTCCGCAGACAACTGTCACAGAAACCAGAGCAGCCATGTGTCACACAGGAAGGCCAGTGGCACTCTGCCTCTATGAACTACAGCTCTGACACCTCCAGGGTCCCTATACCCTGATAAACTCCCACGCGCAGGAGCCGGTCAAGCTGATGCCACCGCAAAATGGATCTCATGGTAAGGCCAGTCCGATCCATTCAGACCGTTTTTCCAACTACGCGACGCCAAAATTTCTTATCCACACAGAACTTCAACACCACAGCATCCTGCACACTTTCAGTCTTGCCAGGAGCTAAATGATGCGCTGGAACGGGCCTCCCTCTAACCCCTAACACCCCCCCCCCCCCCCAAACTACTAAAGCCTAACCAAAGCCACCATTCTGCACTAGACTCCCTGTCCTAACAACCCACCATCCAAGGTGACAAGCCACCTGGGAGTCAAAGTTTCTGAACGCCTTCTGCTGTATCCCACAGAGAGATGTAGTCAAAGAAGGCACCGTACACTGTGGTTCCTGCTTACAGAAGACCCCCACCGATCCATGACAGACTGTGAGGCAACAGAATGTGCAGATCTGCGCAAAACGTGGCAATGACAAAATGAAAACCACACTCTTCACGCATCAAAAGAAAGCGACCACTGCCAGAGAGCCTCTTCAAGACTTCCCACAGACCTCGGTACAAGCACCAAGGCCAAGTACTGGACAATAAAACACCCTAGGTCTGAACGTTGGACACGCATATTTCAGTTCAGACCTCAACACACACGGCCAAACAGGCCTTAGTGTAAAATACCAGAGTCCCCACTCTTGTGAACCTCGGTTTAGTCTCATTCAAAGGACTGAAATGGAGATGGAGTCAGAACCAATGCCAACTCCGAGTGAAAAATCCCCCTGTACCGAAACGGCCCGGCGGAGATTTCAACCACCCCAGGATCACCGAGATTATGAGTCCGGTGCTCTACCGCTGAGCTATTCCAACCCCCTGGTATGGTGTGGTGTGTCGTTGTGTGTTGTGTTCTGGTGTGGTGTGGTGTAATGTGATGTTTTGGTGGTGTGGGGTGGGGTGGCGTGTTTTATGAGGATGTGGTGTGTTGGGGTTGGGAATGTGTGGTGTGGGTTGTGTACTGTGGAGTGGTGTGGTGTGTGTGTGGTGCATTGTGTGGTGCATTGTGTTGTGGTGTGGTGTGTGTTATTGTGTGGTGATGTGTGTTGTAGTGTGGTGTGTGTCGTGTTTTGTGGTGTAGTGGAAGTGTGGTAGTGATGTGTTGTGGTGTGGTGAGGATGTGGTGAGGGTGTGGTGGGGGTGCTGTGTTGTGGTCGGGGTGTAATGGGGGTGGGTTGTGTTGTGGTGGGGAAAAGAAGAGGGCACTGAATCCTTAAAACGAAGAAAGACTAAACACTGTGGAATAAAGAAGGCACTAAGTACTGCGGACGTTGTGGGCATAAAGCCTGGGAAAGAAGGCATGGACCCTGGGAAAGGACAAAACACTAAAGCCTGGTAAAAGAAAAACACACTAAACCCAGGAAAAAAGACTCGTGATCTTAGGACAAAAGAACCCTGGGAAAGAAGGTGGCACTTAATCCTAGGAAAGAAGAAGACATAATACTCTGAGAAAGAAGACCCAAAATCCTGGAAAAGAAAATGCACGGAAAGAATCACTGAAGACTAGAAAGTTAGGAAAGGTACACCCCAATTAAAAAAGAGACGAGCATCAGCTGTGGAAAATATGGGACACTAGTTCCTGAAGAAAAGAACACAAACATCTGTGAATCAAGAAAACACTAAACCCTGAATAAGAAGACTAGCATCTGAGAACGAAGACGATTCTAGTACCGCAGAAAGGAGATTTCAAACTTGTGAGTGTAGAAAATATACCCCCTGTAAAAGACAACATTTGTGAGGAAAGGCGATACTAAACTCTGGGAAAGAAGACCACACAACTCTACACAAGGAAACACTAAACTCTATGACAGCACACATAACTATGAAAGAAAGGGACAGCTACACTGGAAGAAGTGTAAAGACGAGAGAGAACAACAAGCAAAAAATCAAGAACAATACTCCCCATTTTTTGTGGTTGGCCGCATCCACCCAGTTCCTTCACGTGACCTGGACTCCGTTGTCCGTGCCCCGTTGATGTAGCAGTGCCTTGCCCCTGTCAATACATAATCAGTATCTTCAGTTAAGATCTTATTCCATCTGCAAACAAATCTGATTCATTCAATTCATCAAAACTAACTTAGTTTCAGAAACATTTTCAGTTTGTGCTTTTTCCATCCGACTATATTTTGTTTCACGCCATGTATTATGGGGAACCGAGTAAAATCTTGCTGTTGTCTTCAATGTGTGTGTGTGTGTGTGTGTGTGTGTGTGTGTGTGTGTGTGTGTGGTGTGGTGTGTGTGGTGTGTGGTGGGTGGGTGGATGTGTGGGTGTGTGTCCTTGTGTGAGTGTGGTGTGTGGTGTGTGGTGTGTTTGTGTTAGTGTGTGTGTGTGTGTGTGTGTGTGTGTGTTGGTGTGTGTCCTTGTGTGACTGTGTGTGTGTGTGTGTGTGTGTCCTTGTGTGAGTGAGTGAGTGTGTGTGTGTGTGTGTGTGTGTGTGTGTGTGTGTGTGTGTGTTGTGTGTGTGTGTGTGTGTGCGCGCGAGTGAGTGTGTGTCTGTCTGTCCGTGTGTGTCTCTGCACACGCGCGTCCATATGCACATCCATGTGCATGAGGGCATGTAAATGTGACTGCGGGCATGTGCTTGGATGCATATTTGTGTATGCTTGTGCACGTTAAAGCCAATGGGCGTTCAAGTATATTATATGTACACGCACGAACGTCTATATTCATTCATTGCAAACTGAGCTTTGCTAAAAAAGTCTACGTTCAAACCTATGTGTTTGGTTATACACTTACATATGAATACACACATGAACATTACTGCAGATACATCCATGCGTACAGCTCATATATAAATACACATTTTCATTTAACAAACACTCTCACATACTGAATCAATGCCCTGATCATTGTAATTTACACCAGCAATGACTCAGATAAAACAAATGAGCTGCTTCAAATTTCTTTTTCATCATATAATTGCAGACTTGGAGGTAAAGATGCGCTGTTGTTATTCTTCACAGCTCTGCCGAAAGACCTCACAGAACTAACGAAGACTGACACCACTGTTAAATGACACACCCCTCCAGCCACCCTTCTAGGAAAACAAGCTCCACATCAAATTACTAAAAGAAGTCTCAAAACAAGATCACACATATTAGCAGGGAGAAAACTGGTGTGCAGTTCAAGCTCCTTTTAGGTGATGAAAACAGACCTCCTTATCATACTACCAATTCGAAAATTAACAGAGATGCCAGACTGGATCGTACCAGGTCTTCATGCACATATTCCAGATGTTCAGAAACTTTTTTGTTGTTGTTGTCAGTGCTCTCGCTTATTTCTCACGTTCAGTCATGAAACATACGGAGTTTTCTACCAATCTGTGAATCCCTGTGCATGTTAAAGCCAATATGTGGACATGTATGGTGGTTTTAAGAGCTTGGTAGTGAGAAGTATGGAATCAGTGTTCCATATATCTTTGGTCCACCAGTAATTAAAACAAAACAACAAGCAAAAGAAAGCACAAGCGAGCAAAACAAAAAAGAGAAAACAAAGAATACGTCCATTTTTTTAAATCCCTCTACGGGCAGATCGCTACTATGTCTATCCACTGACACTTCCCATGACCTGACCAACTCTTAAAACTTTGGCACACGCCAGAGGCGAAGATGTGAAGGGGAAACCAAACGTTATGAGAAAAGGGCCATCAGAGTTTAACATCGAATTGTGAACAGTATTTTAAACATTCTTATAAAAAAAAATGTTTTTATTATTCTGCGGAAATCTGAATATCGTGCTTTAAAACATGGACAGTTAAACAATATTTTTGTCGAAGAAATTTCGTCTACCACACAAACGAAAGAATGTCTAGAGAGAGCTGGGATCTGTGGTAAATTCCAAACATTCTTTCTAAAAACCCATTAAGACAAAAAAAATCTGAGTGCTTTACTGCAGGGATGCACACCCCTGAGAACAAAAAAGGACAACGATCAATGCCATGATGGTCATAAATACCCGTTTACCCTTTTAACAATCTTTATTGTCGAAACAGTATGACTGATGTTCCAAGTACCTACTTAATTGGGGAACAAAATGAAAATGTAACAGTTCTGCTACTATTACGACATTCGAATTAACTACTTTAACAAGTAGTGGGGCACCTTCTCTCTGGTCTGTGATCCTGATGGTCGTCTGGCAGACTGGCACTGCTTCCTGTTTGGTCCTGCCACAAAAAAACTGTGTTGAAATACTTTCGAAGAAAATTCTAACTAAACATCAAGAAAGAAGACATTAACACCTATGAAAAGGATGCATTAAACCCTAGGAAAGGAGAAGTCGACGTACGACGACGTAATTCTGTAAGAAAGAAAATATGTTAAACTCTGTGAAAGAATACTTCCAATCATATAATCTCAAAGGCACTGAATTGTGCGAAAGAGGAAACAAAAGCCATGAAAGTACAGCGAACCCTATATAAGAGAAACACGTAGAACTCTGTGAAAAGGTAATACTAAACCCTAGAGCTAAGAACAATACAGAGGACAAAAGGACACTGAATGCGATAGAAAGAGACACACTAAGTCATCACAAAAAAGACACTAGGCCCTTTGTAAAGAGGACATAAACTCATGCAAGAAAGGCATTCTACCTGTGAAAGGACAACAGACCATGGAAAAGAAGATGACAGAAACCTCAATAAAAACAACATCCATAGAAAGAAAAAAACACAAAAGGGGCATTTAAAAA
>JAMYXO010000876.1:0-7500 GCA_033310375.1 Conus canariensis
AACTCCTTGATTTTCCCATACATATCCAAAACCGTAACGATTTAATGTGGGGCAGACTGACGTAACCCAATTGTTTTTACCCCGGCAATGTAAATCATATAACATTTTATACGCTTTTTTGGGAAGACGATTGTCAGGCATATTAACGACATGTATCCAATACTTCACGCATTTAGTATAAATGTTTATATAAAGTGGAAACCTACCAGTTTCTCCATAAACCAAGGCATTAGGCGCTTTTATAGAAACATTCAGGAATCTCTTGAGTGCAAACAAATGTATTTTTTTCTATAGCCGAGAGGTTTGCAGTTAAGCCCCATACTTCAGCGCCATAGGCAAGGATTGGCTGGATCTGACAATCAAAAAGTTTGAAGAATAATTTTGGGGCCACACTCTGATATTTCCACAGAAGTTTCAATATAATAATGACCTGATGTTTTGCCCTGGATGCTAAATCCTCAAGGCAATGAGAAAAAGTAAGGCCAGTGGAGAATATAGCACCTAAATATTTATATTGATTAACAATCTCTAGTTGCATACTATCGTAAAACCATTTTTTCTTTTGAAGCAATATAACCGCCATTTCTAAACACAATAACTTTTGATTTTTCCAGATTCACTATTAAATCAAGTTTTTCTTAGCTGTTTTACTCAAAACGTTCAGCTGTGTCTGAAGACCTATGACAGTGGACGCCACGAGCGCCACATCGTCAGCGAACAGCAGAATCAATAGCTCTTTGAAGTCAGGAGATAAAGGAATACCATGCTTACCATACTCTGTAATTTCTTCAGCAAGTTCATTAATAAATAAAGAAAATAAAACCGGGCTACATATTTCTCCTTGCTTTAGACCTTTGGGACACATAAAAATATTAGTTAAGTCTCCCCGTACTTTAACCCTAGCCGTGACAACGGTGTACATACTTTTAATTGCATTGTACATCTTTCCTTTTAAAACCCTTTTTCTTTAAGACTAACCAAAGTCGATTTTCTATCAATCAGGTCGAAAGCCTTTTTAAAATCAATAAAAGCCACGTATAGTTTTTGGTGGTTAGAAAGTTGCTTTTGCACGAGAGACAGGAGTGTAAATATATGGTCAGTGGTACTATAGCCTTTCCTAAAACCAGCCTGTGCATCGTTTATTACACTATTATCCTCGATCCATTTTGTTAAGCGTTTATTCAGAATGTAGCTGTATAATTTAGAACTGATATTTAACAGGGAAATACCTCTATAATTATCAGGGGAATTGATATCACCTTTCTTGTGCAACGGTTGAATAAGAGCTTCACACCATGCAGAGGGAAAGATTCCAGAATCAAAGAGTTTGTTGAAATATTTCTTAAAAAAAAGGAGAACGGTGGGCATAGCATACTTATAGAACTCTCCAATAAGTCCGTCTGGACCAGGAGCTTTGTTTCTTTTTAAGGCCTTTATCGAGTCTAAAAATTTCTCCCTCTGTTATATCTTGATCAAGAAAACTGGTATCACAGTCAACATCAAGCAAACAGTCATCTTCTGCATGAAAGCCTGGAGAAGTGGAGTCAGGTAGGGTCAACTCTTCATTAAATAATCGTTCAAAATGCTGAAACCAGTCTGTGTTGGATATTGAGTTTGTCACAACGAACTACTTCTTATTGACTTCAGAGTCCTCCAAAATTGTTTAGAGTCTCTAGCGTTTTCATTAAGAGTGCGCAGAACACATTGTCGATATAACTGCTGCTTATAGCGGAGTAAATCTTTGTATTGATTTCTCAAATAACAATAATTTAATCTCAGGTCAACGGCGTCAGGGCTACTAGCAAGTTTTACCCGGCTGAACATTCTCAGTGCCTGTCTTACCTGACGGCGTTTAACAGAGCATTCAGTATCAAACCACGGGCTGCGCTTGTCGTTACCAATGATGATATCTCTATTCATGCACTGACCAGCCACAGAAAGACCCTCGTTAAATTTTGCTAGAGCATGTTCGAAATCAATATCGATAAATTTAATAGCTTCATCAAAAATTGAAGTTACAACATCAGATCCAAGTGCACAAACAAAATCATTTTCTTTAGCTGGATCCCACACATATTTTTGAAATTGTGTAATTTTAGGTGCTACCGGTTTCTGACTACGGTTTGGAAAACCTACCTTAAGTTCAACGGGCATGTGTTTGGATTCTATCCGCTGAGTTACTTTCAACTCGTGGCATGATGAAATTAAGCTTCTTGAAGAGATAAAGTAGTCGATTACACTTGAACCATTGTGGGCTATATATGTATAATTGCCGTTTTCATCACCAGGTAGAAGACCGTTCAAAATTACTAATTCAAAGTGCTGACAAATGTTAATTAAATAGTGACCAAAATCGTTTGTTGAACGATCTTTTGACGCACGGAGGAAGTCATCACCGGGAGTATCATCTCTATTGTTAAAGTCTCCATCATATATAGAACATTCCTTTGCATTTAGGCCACCTGTTCTTGCATTTAAGTCACCAAAGATGATCAACGGACAATCACCAACTTCTTCAAAAGAATCCATTATGCACTGTTCTAGAAGTGAAACTCCATTATCTATTTCAGTATTTGTATAATAGATACTGTTTGCTGGAGGCAAATAAATCCCAACCAGAAGAACATCTAGGTCTGGAGTTTTAAGCTGAAGTACTATAGTATGATCATATTCTACTCGAATTTGTTTAAACCATTTTTGCATAAGTCTTCCTTACAAGAAATGCAATCCCACCTGACAAGCGTGCTGTAGCAGCATCAGATAATCGTATACCAGGACAAAGGAAAACTTTATAATCAGGAAAAAGAAAAGAGGGAAATGTTCTTGAAAAAAATTCTGTTAGAACAACAAAATCAAACTGAGAGATATAATTTTTTACATCTAAGTCATAAACTAAAGACAGACCCTCAATATTGTAGGTCAAAAAGGAGAGACATTCTTTCTTACTGTCCTTGACACGAGCACGGCGGTTTCCCTAGGTCTCCACGTTGTCTGGAGGATGCAGGGGCACCAGAGGATCGTTATTTCGTCCACAGATACGTCCAGAGCTGTTTCTCATTACAACATTTATATCTAAATCGATGCACATTCAAGTCAGATATACCTAGCCTAAACCTAGTCATTATAAGCTCCAGTTTTCGGTCCATATTTGCTTTCAAATATTGCTTCAAGTCATAGGTATTACAAAACATTCTATACAAATGAAATCTTTCACTAGTGTAAATGTGGTTATTCCAGTTTTGCCATCTACAGTCAATCAAACGCTGACGAAACATTGCTATAAAGTGATTTTCATTTCCCACACCTTGATTTAACCACACGTTACCAAAACCATTGCTATATAAAACAAACACGCACATTTGAAACCCAGTTCTTCCTTCCCCTAGCATCTAAATCATACAGCATTTTATACGCTAAGTTAGGTAACCTATGTTCATCCATATGTAATAGCTTAAACCAGTATCGAAGGCAGTTAACCGCAGCATTAACATACGTGGGAAATCTGTTTGTTTCACCATATACTAAATCGTTGGGAGTACGCAGATCTACGCCTAAATACTTTTTAAGAGCAAATAAATGAACTGACTCACAGTGAACAGCGGCTTAGTCTAAACCCCATATTTCTGATCCGTATAGCAGTACTGGCTGGACACGCGTATCAAAAAGTTTTATAAACAGTTCAAAGGAATTGTTATTTAGAGCATATAGCTTCTGAACTATACACAACAATGCATTTTTCGCTCGACTGGCAAGATCTTTACAAGCAGCAGTGAAACTCAGACGAGTGGAGATAAATATTCCCAAATACTTGTAAACATTAACTACAGGCATTACCACGTCATCATATAGCCATCGTTCTCTTACACTTAGATAACCTCCCTTCCGAAATACAATGATGTTATTTTTATTCATGTTGACTTTCAATTGAAGCGAAGAAGCAGCATGTTGCAAGTTATTTAGCTGTGTCTGCAGCCCTATAACCGTTTCTGACAATAAAACAACATCATCTGCCAATAGAAGAATGAGCAACTCAAATGCAGTACGTGAGAGCACAGCACCATGTTTTCCGTTATTAATCACATGTAATGCTAACTCATTAATAAATACAGAAAATAGTACAGGGCTACACGCATCTACCTGTTTCACTCCTGCTGTGCATCGAATGTAATCAGAAAGTTTAGAACCACACCTTACTCTACATTTTACATTTTCATACATAACTTTGATACACTTAAATAACTTACCAGTTATGCCATTTTTTGATAAAATAGGCCATAGCAGATTTCTATTAATCGAATCAAATGCTTTTTCAAAGTCTATGAACGTTACATAAAGTTTACGATTATATGAAAACTGCTTTTGCACAAGCGCTAACAACGTAAATATGTGATCAACTGTCGAATATCCTTTTTTGAAAGCCTGCTTGATACTCACCTGTAATATTGTTCTCGTCTATCCATTCTTGTAATCTGTTGTTAATAATAGAACTATAAAATTTGCTACTTATATCAGTAATAGAGATACCTCTATAATTATTGGGATTATTAACATCTCCTTTTTTAAACAATGGTAAAATAATGGATTCTGTCCAATTTTCCGGAAATACCCCGTTGTCAAAAAGTGTATTGAATAATTTTGCGAGACAATTTGCGACTTGATCATTTGAATACTTCAGTAACTCGCTAACAATACCATCTGGGCCTGCTGCTTTCCGAACTTTCAGTTTTCTTATGGCCAACAATACTTCCTCTTTAGAAATAGGACGATTCATGTAACTATCACTGTCACTATCAGCCGGATCTTCATAATTGGAAGTATTTACATCTATTTCTAATAACGACTTAAAGTGCTGGAACCACTTGTCAACTGTAATCTCGTTTCTTGGCTGTTTTCTATTAAAGGAAGCTTTATGAACAATGTCCCAGAATTCTCTCTGGTTTTTTACTGATGTCACAAGTTTGTTCAACAATGTATTGTTAAACTCTTTACTCTTCCTTACCAGCAAATGTTTATATTCACGCCGAGCAACGGTATACGTTTGCCGATCCTCCCTATCTAATGTCCTACAACTAACTCTGAGAAGGCTTCTTACTTTTTTCTTAGCGGTTTCACATTCCTGGTCGAACCAGTCACGTGGTACCTTCTCTTTATTGACATTTATATGCTTCTTCATACAATTCGCACAGTCTTTTATACACTCATTAAACACACTTAATGCTTCGTTGACATCAACATCAATTAAAATCATAGCATTGTTCAACTTACTCTTCATGTCGTT
This sequence comes from Conus canariensis, assembly GCA_033310375.1. NCBI lineage: Eukaryota > Metazoa > Mollusca > Gastropoda > Neogastropoda > Conidae > Conus > Conus canariensis. Next base: position 5,279 of record JAMYXO010000876.1, read on the forward strand.
TTTACAAAGCGAGTCAGAAAAAAACATCAGCATATTCACTGTTCCAAACAATTTTTTCAATAGTTTCCTTAAGACCTTCCTTTTTACTAGCAGTGACTTCATTTTCCTGTGGAAACACTACTCGAACTGCAACAGGCATGTGATCAGACTCAATCCTTTCCACAACGTGTAGTTCACATGATTCATACACCAGTGATAATAATTCGTTTGAAAAAATGAAGTAGTCGGCGACACTGCATCCAGAGTCTGATATATATGTATAGTGACCCTGGAGGTCACCCTTACATGAACCATTTAATATATTTAAATCTAAGGCAGTGCACATGTTAAGAAGTAATTTTCCAGAATTATTCAAATATTGATCTTGAGAACATCTCATTGAAGTGATAGACTCGCTTTTATATTGCAGTTCAATAACACTGTTTGCCAAAAAATCCCTAGAAATATTTGAAGTTCTGCTGTTTAAGTCACCGCACAATACCACATAAACATCTCTTGTTGTCATACTATCAACCAAACAATTCTCAAGCAAACTTATCCCATTATCCTGATCAAAATGAATATAAAAAGGCGAACCTTCCGGCGGAACATAAGAACACAAATACAATACATCTTTCTCCAAGCCGAATAATTCTTTATCAATGACAAATGCACAACAATTTATAAAACTTTTTGTATCAATGATTTTTACAAAGGGAGCGAACTCATTCTTAATCAAACACACAATGCCTCCTGATCGTCTACCTTTTTGAGAGAACTTCACAGCTGATGTATAATATGTTTTATATCCATTGAATATATTGTTTTCCATTTTTTCCATAAAGGTCTCTACCAAGCAAACAAAATCAAAACCACAAATAAATGTAACAAAATCATGATCTGTAAGTTTGGGCAATAAACCGTTCACGTTCCATGTAAGAAACGAAAAAGGTTTGTCTTGCTTTTAAGACATTTTCATCAATCACGTGCACGCTGTCATTCGATCGCTCACTCACACAGACCCGGTGTAACAGCCCATTCTTACCCCCCCCCCCCTCTGGAACTTACCCCGGGGTAAGTCTGGGCTAGCCTGCTTTTACCCCCAGGGTCATTCCAGGACTAGCTGGAACTTACCCCCCCTAGTTGGAACTGACCCCCCCCCCCCCCATCATCTACATTGTACAAGGTACACAGGCACCTAGGAGACACTAATTAGCTGTAAAAATAGTTAAAATCTCTGATATACATTAAAGTGACCAATGGTCAGTGACACTGACCACTGGTTGTCTGCACTGCACAAGGAATACAAACACTCATGAGACACTGATTAGCTGTAAAATAGTCGAAATATCTTATTTACGTCATAGTGACCAGTGGTCAGTGGCACTGACCACTGGTCGTCTGCATTGTACAAGGTACACAGGTACTCGGGAGACTATAATTAGCTGTGAAATAGTTAAAATCTCCAATTTACGTCATAATGACCAGTAGTCAGTGGCACTGACCACAAGTAATCTAAATTGTACAAGGTACACAAGCACTCGGGAAACATTAATTAGCTGTTAAATAGTTAAAATCTCCGATTTTCGTCATAATGACCAGTGGTCAGTGGTACTGACCACTAGTCATCTGCATTGTACATGCTAAGGTACACAGGTACTCAAGAGACTCTAAATAGCTGTAAAATAGTTAAAAGAGGCAAACCGGGATGAAGCAACAACAGTACTTGTTCACAACGACACGTGGTCACAACGACATTTTGTCACAACTGCGCTTGGTCACACTGGCACTTGGTCACATTGGCATGTAGCCGTCTTTCTTTCCCACGCATGCATGGGCGTACTCACACACCCGAATATTGACCCACGCATGTAAGCTAGCGCGAGAAATGTTAATACGTATCTGTTAGTGAACCAGGGTATGTGTGTGGTGTAGGGGGGGGGGGGGGGGGAGTAGGAGGTCCATCTATTGAGAAGAGTCTAGAACTACACTTTGTCAAAACCCAACTGACTGTATAATTATAGGAAATGGGAGAGGGGGTGTAAATATGCAGGCTAACCTAATTTTTTTTAAAGGCGGGTGTGCGTGTTGGGAAAAGGCAGAGGAAAACCCTGAATAACCCTCTCTTGTTTGAAGGGTGGGGTGGGGTGGAGGAAGATTCCAAATAGTCCTAGATTGACCCTTTGGGGGGGGGGGGGGGGTAAATCCAGGCTAGCCCAAACTTACCCCCGCGGGGGTAAGTT
>JAMYXO010000876.1:12500-32500 GCA_033310375.1 Conus canariensis
AAAAGACATTAACAACAACAAGAATGAATTGATGACAAAAGACAATAGCACAGCACAATATATAAATCTCACAAGGTGTGAGGTGAAAATAGAGAGGTATATGAGGAAAAAGAGAGAGAACTTACATTCTTTTGTAAAATAACAATACAATCAAACATGCTAAGATATATTGCAATTAAAAAGCATTTATCACTTTGTACTTTCTTGTTCTTTCATGATGTGTTAGGCCAACGAGCGCATCGTTATAGTAAGCAGAATAAATTATAGATAATGATGCTACGTTTTTCATGATGTGTCGTGTGCGTGTGCATGTGCGTGGGCGCGTGTGTGTGTGTTGTGTGTGTGTGTGTTGTGTGTGTGTGTGTCGTGCAGTTTTTTTTTATGTGAGTGGAGAGAGGAGAGAGACGAGGTAGAGAGGAGAGAGGAGAGAGAGAGGAGAGAGAGATGCCATTATTATTTACCTTCCCCTTCCATCTTTTTTGTTTTCTTCTTGACCATTCATACACTACCCAAAACTATAATTATTAATTAAGCGACAATCCATCGAAACGCAGCCGTAATTAACGAAAGAGAGAGAGAGAGGAGAGAGAGGGGAGAGAGAGAGAGAGAGAGAGAGAGAGAGAGAGATTACAATTCCATTTTTCTATCAAAATATCACATGCTAAACATTACTATCAATTTGAATAAAGAGCAATACATCAATATGATCAACAGTAATCCGGACACACATTTATCACCTTGCAGTTGCAGTGCTCGAAGAAACAAAGTATTAAGACATCAATTAGTGACAATTGCACCAATAAACCAGCGACCACAACAGTCATCCATCATGATATAATTTCAATCATTAATAAACCGAAGCAAGGGAAGCAAGGTGAACGCCACTACAACCAAAGAACCAACAAATACAGGTCAACAAAGACGGGCAAGAAATTTTCTTAAAGATGTGCTGAAGCGAGCGTGTCAAGGTGGAAAAAACGATCAAGAGGAGGATGGCAATGACAAAATAGACGATCAGGGTGCTCTGACGGACAACACAAACGTGAGTTCACCTAAAAACTTAACAACAATAATCGAAACACTCTGTAAAAAGATTGATACATTAGAAGAAACTGTCAGATGCCAGAGTGATATATAGGAAACTTGAGAGAGACGGTTTCGAAACTCCGTGTTGACAACGGTAACAACCAAGCAGCCCTCCCTCCAGAGGTACTTAGGCTGACGCGTTGAAATCGTCTCCGGCGGGGTCGCTGATCCGTGGCATCGAAGGCTTCAGCCTTGGATTTGGCCCGGAATAAAATAGGGGCAAAACAAAAATTCAGAACAAGAAAAAAGTGATGTCATCAAAAACATGACGACAAAGAAGTAGACGTCAAATCCAAACCCAAAGTTAAAATTACGTCTGGAAAATTCGACGACACTCCCCGTGTTCTTTTATTGGGAGATTCCATCATGTCCAAAGTTGACGGGAGACGCTTGGGTTTGTCATATGGCCTGCGTGTTGCGAACAGAAAAGCTTTTACTCTCGACGAATGCAGCTCTGTGATTCAAGAGGTGGAGGATCCAGATCCTGATTGCGTTGTATTACACGCTGGGCTGAATGATCTGAAAGGGAAAGATCCCACTGTGTGTAGCACAGAAATAAGAAAATGTGTGGGGGACGTCAAGAATAAGTTCCCCAAATCCAGGGTGGTGATAAGTCAGGTTGCCCCTGTGAGGAATAAAACGTTAGACATCAAGAGGGAACTATTCAACGCCATGACGAAGTCGACATTGGCCGGTGAAAAAGATATCAGCTACGTTGTTTACAACCATCTTCAAGCCTCCGACAAATCAATTTTGGCCCCTGACTGTATCCACCCCACTGCAAAAGGGGCCAGCGTTATTGCAAGGACTCTGGGTCGTCATCTCAATGCATTGTTTTGGGAAAAACCAAAGAGGAGACGAGGTCACCCCCATCATCACCATGCTGGTTCCTACCTTCCACACTTCATACCTCCATGGCTGTTCTAGACTGCAACGACCTCAGCGATGACCTTCTTCCTGCAGGGCATCTGGGAGCACAACTACTTGGGCTTCTACAACATCAACGGGCCTTATTTTCGTATCCGTCATGGTGCTACCTGTTCAATTTGCTTTCTCTCAAAAGTCACAAGTTGTTTTGATTTTAAATAGTGTTGAATGAACTTAGCTAACAATTCTTTGAACATTTTACAATGGAACTGCAGATCAATTGTGAAAAACTTACTTCAGTTAGAAAATCACATCTATTCTAATAACTATTGCATTCTGGCCTTACAATCCTTAAATGCTGAACCTTTTAAGTTGCCTAAATTTCGTGGTTTTTATTGTCCACCTCTATATGACTGCAGTGTGTCAACTAAACGGGTTCAAACTGCAATTTATGTCAGGTCAGACTTGAATTATAGTCCTCTAAAGTTATTATTCAATCATTCAACTAATGTCATTGAAAACGTTTTTGCTACTTCCATATCGTTAAAGGTGAACAAAGATTTCACTGTAAACATACTTTCTGTTTACTATCCAAATGGGCCAAATGCTGACAATACAGATTGGATAAAACATCTTCCTAATATAAATAAGAAATGGATAATTTTGGGTGATTTCAATGCGCATTCTCCATTTTGGGAACCTGATTGCTCTGTTGTATCTTGCAATCGATTTGTTGAAAATATTGTTGATTCTAATTTAGTATTAATGAATGACGGCAGCATAGCAAGAGTGCCTGATATATCAACGCATAGACCAACCTCCATCGATATCACATTAATTTCTCCTGATTTGGCCATCAATGCTACTTGGACAACAGAAGATGATTCGCTAGGGAGTGATCATTTTCCTATTGTTGTAAAAATACACGAGCAAATAGCTGATGAAGAAGCAGAAGTTGAAGATAAAATACCAAAGTTTTTATATAATAAAGCAGATTGGAGTTTATATGAGTCAACCCTTCTATCTATAGATCGCAGCATTATTGAACACGAAGATATTGAAGTGTTTTATAACAACTTTAGAAAAGCTGTTATATCTGCAGCTGAGAAAGCAATGCCAAAGTGCAAATCTTCTATTGATAAAAAAATATCGAGGAAATAGTTGGTGGAATGAAGAATGTGCAGAAGCCGTATCTAATAAAAAGAAAACATACAAAACGTGGCTCAAAGATAGAACTGATGAAAACTTTATTGAAATGAAACGTGCAAAAAGCCACAGTAACAGGGTTGTCGCAAAAGCAAAACGTCTCTATTTCAATCATTTTTGTCATTCAGAAATATCTTCATCTAAGGACATGCACAGAGTATGAAAAAAGTGAAGGAATTAAAAAAAACAAGTATTATCTACCTTCATATCCTATTAAATTAGAAAAAAAAATAATATTCCAGCATCATCAGAGAAAGCTGAAGCATTTGTACAAGCTTTTTCAAAAAATAACTCATCAACTAGACTACATACAGATACCAAAAGTTACAGAGAACTAGAGGAGGAAAAGGATCACTTATTGTGATCCCACACCGGATCCAAACCATTACTTAAATGCATCTATAACATTTGAAGAATTTAAAGAAGCACTAATGTCATTCTCCTCGAATAAGACAGCTGTTGGATTAGATGGAATTTCATATCAGTTGTTACGCCACTTACCTTTGTGCCGGAAAGCAATTACTTCACTCGTTTTACCAAAAATGTTGGTTAAATGGAACTCTTCCTACTTTCTGGAAGAGGATAGTTGTAATTCCAGTTCCAAAACAAGGTAAACCTAGGTCTGCAGTTGATAGTTACCGTCCTATAGCATTAACATCTCAAGTTGGAAAAATATTAGAAAAGATAGTTGAAAAACGCATTTTACATTATTGCGAAAAGAATAACATAATTCCCAACAATCAAGCAGGTTTCAGAAAAGGTAGAAGTACAACTGATCACCTTGTAAAACTTGCAAGTCATGTTAAAAAACAATTTGCTCGTAGAAATAGTACACTTGCTACTTTCTTTGACATCAGAAAAGCATATGATAGTGTGTGGCATTCTCGTTTACTTTATAAGTTGAAAAATATTGGGATAAATGGTGCAATGTATCAGTTCATAAAATCTTTCTTATCTGAGAGATCATTTTGTACTAGGGTTGGTAAATGTTACTCTTCATTTAAAGATATTGACATTGGCATCCCTCAGGGCTCCATTATTGCACCTATTCTATTTACAATTCTCGTTCACGATCTTCCTAAAATACTATCTAAAAATATGCATGTAGTGCAATATGCCGATGATATTGCAATGTGGATGAACACAAACATTAAAAAACAGACAAATAAGAGAACCATATTATATATACAAAAACTATATCAAATTGAAATTGACAAACTAAATAAATATATGAACGAAAATGGACTAGAACTATCAGGAGAAAAGACACAATTAATGTTATTTAACAATGGTAAAAATCCAAAAGTTTTGCCTCAACTTGTGCTAGAAAATAAAACTCTTCAATATTTCAATAATGTTAAATTTTTAGGTGTTCATTTCACTCCTAAATTAAGCTGGAGATTCCATATTGAATATCTTATAAACAATGCCAGACAAAGGCTATCTTTACTAAAAATAATCAGTGCACAATCGTGGGGTCAAGACACCCAAACTCTTGTGCATCTTTCTATTAGTCTGGTTCGTTCAAAATTGATTTACGGACAGGAAGTATATTTTTCAGCTTCTCAGACATTACTTAAGTGGTTACAAAGTATAGACAGTAAAGCTATTAAAGTAGCCCTTGGTGTTCCAGCGCATTCTAATACCTTTAAAACATATAAAGAAGCTAATCTTGTCACTTGATGATCAACGCAAACTAGCAACAGCCAAATATGTAACCAGAAGTCTTTCTGTATCAAATTCAGTAACAAATGAAATATTTCTTGATGCTAAATCGGATTTTCCTAAAAGGGCACAGAATATTTCTTACCTGCAGCCCATTCGAAATTATACTGATGATTTATTTAGAAAATGTGACATCGATATTACATCCATTTCAAAACCTCCAACTATGCCCACAGTTCCTCAGTGGGAGCATATTTCTCCAAATTTTGATATAGATTACACTACTCTAAAAAAAGAAGACAATGTTAATTTGATATCAGTAGAAGCAAAAGAACATCTTAAAAACACATATCCACATCATCTTAAAATCTACACGGATGGTTCAGTTTTAGAATCTTTTACAGGAGCTGGATTTGTAATTCCCGATTTAAAAGTAAAGAAATCATTTGTTTAGGAAAGAACTTTTCAGTTTTCACCGCTGAACTATATGCAATCCTTATGGCCTTATCTTGGATATCTGATCTTAATGTGGCAATTTACAGCATTCTAATCTGTGTTGACTCTAAATCTGTTCTTTGTAGCTTACGAAGTTGGGACGCAAATGTAAGGAAAGACTTAATTTTTGATATAAAATCTATGATACATTCGTTATGGCGAAAGGAACTTTTGTAGAGTTTTGCTGGATCCCATCCCATTGTGGTATCTATGGAAATGAAATAGCTGATAAATTAGCAAAAGAGGGTGCTCTTAGAAAAAATCCAGATAGTAGATTAAAATTGGATAAACATGAAATCAGTTCTCTATTAGAAAATTGTATGAACAATGAAAAACTTCCTGCAAAAACGAAAATGTTATTATGTCAAAGATCATTGTCCAGTATAATTTATAAAATGCGTTTAAACTCGTGGAAAACCAAATTTTCTAAGGATGTAGATTGCGCTTGTGGTCTCCCATTATCTATTCAACATATTCTTTTTTGAATGTCCAGTTCTAACATCTTTATATAATATTCTAAAGATAGACATTGATTCCTTAGGGGCTTTACATGAAATACTTTACAGCCCCAAAATGATTGATATAGCAAAGGCTATATCAAGTTGTTATTATTCATTTGTTGTAATTGGTTTTTCAGTTTATAATTATTGTTATGGTCGTTAATAGGCAAACTTTCATGTATTTGTGTCCGCGCGCGCGCACACACACACACACACCACACACACACACCACACACACACACACACTACACACCACACACACACACACACACTCCTCTCTCTCTCTCTCTCTCTCACACACACCACACACCACAACACACACACACACACACACAAACACACGGGCGCGCGCATGCACGCACGCACACGCACACGTACACACGCACTCACACACACACCCTCATATAATGCACTTACATACATACACTTATTATATATATATATATATATATATATTTTTTTTTTTTAATAGTCTAATATCACCATCGTTGTGAACAGACTCTAAATTAAATCAATCAAAATCATAATAAAACCGATAGTAACCATATTTCTCATTTATCATTATCTGGTTTTGAAAACATCAGTGGAAAGGAAACGGCGTATCAGTTTAATATGCAGCAAAACAGAGGGTGTGCCCTGGTATATGTATTTTGTCCCTAATAGCAATGGTCTGCTGTGAAATGTGTAATTAGTTTTTCCCTGAAGGATTCTGTAATTTGAGTACATCGGAAATGTAGTGGAAGTGAATTCCAAACCACGCTACCTGAGTAAGATAAGCTTCATTTAAATAGATCTATTCTAGGTGTGGGAACCTGGAATTTGGTTGAATCCCTAGGGTTTATGCTAAATTTGGACTGAAGAGTTTGTGGTGCTAAACCCGATGCAATTTTTTGCATTAGCAGACATTTGCTGACAGCAAACATTTCTTATAACGGAAGAGCCCCCGCTTTAGTATAATCCCCTTCACTAAGACTAGATGATTTTAATAGGACTGCTTTAAGTGCTCTTTTGTAGACACTCTTAAGAGGTTTCATGGCATTAACACTAGCAGAATCAAATAGTGTTGAACAATAATTGATTGAAGAGAGAACATGTGCGTGTAGGAACAATTTCCTGGCATGAAGGTTTAAGAAATGCTTAATCTTGCACAGCTGATATGTTTGTCTGGATATTGATTTACATAAACTGCGAAGATGATAAGACCAAGAAAGATTTTTTTTTTTTTTTTTTTTTTTTTTCTGTCCCAACCTCTGCGCCACCTCAGAGGCAGTGCACCCACGCCGCTCATTCCGACACCCCGTCCACAGCCACAGCCTGGTCGGCCCCGCCGCAGCCCCGGCACCGGCAATCCACAGGGAGCAGTCAATGTCAAGTCGTCAAGAGGCAACCCACCGGAGGAGACACTGCACTGCTTCCGAGTCACTTCGGTGGTGTTCAGTGGCGCCTGTTCTGATCTAACATACGCAGGACACCACCTACTAAGCCCCTACTGACGACAATAATTGCTTAGTCGCGGAGCCGGCGTGAGTGAGCTCTCCCTCCGGAGGGCGCCACCACGTCCGTCCAACGACAGCCCCCATGGACTCGCCGATACCGGTGACCCCGACGGAACCAAACCAAGGCCACAGACGTGGAGAGGACATCGAAATTGAGGTCACCATGAGAGCAGGGCATGAAGGGCCACAGAACTTGAGGCATTTTTTTTTTTTTATGCTGATCGATGAGAATGAGGATGATTAAGATGATGCTGCGGATTTCCATTTCGGTCTGAGACTACATGACAGGGCTGTACTCTACGCTTCCTTTCATAATATATCCCGGCGTCAACCAGGCCCGAGAGATACAGGCACCTGCAGTGTTGGTCAGGAAATTTGAGCAACACTCTCAGAAACGCATCCATTAAGTGGATGAAACTCGACTGTGTGGTCCCAGTCTTCCCAACTGAGTCCGCAGCAACTCAACTCTGGGTAGGAGCCGGTCGGGGCAGAAAAACCCACATGACTTCTGATGGGATTCGAACCCACGACCTCCCAGCCGGGAGTCCGCGACGCTGACCACTTCGCCACGGCGGCTGGTCCAAGAAAGATTATTATCAACATATACGCCTAGACCTCGATGGCTGTCCACCACTTCAATTTCCTGGTTATTGATAAAAACAGATGGGGGCTGTGTGGTTATGTTTTGTCTTCTCTGCCTTGTTGTTATCAGCATTAGTTTTGTTTTGTTAGGATTCAGTGACATGTGATTTACATTGCACCAATTACTTAAGATATCAGCATTCTTCTGTAATGAAGTGAAAACAGCTTCCAAGCTGGAGCTACTTGTATGGACAGTGGTATCATCACAAAAGAGTTCACATGAATCCTCAATATAAAGAGGGAGATCATTTATATAAACTGAGAACAGCAACGGACCTAACACAGAACCCTGGGGTACGCCATGTTGGAGAGGTAGCTTCTCTGATAATTCGTTGTTGACACAAACGATTTGTTGACGATCTTCTAGGAATGATGTTATCAGTTGGAAGGTATTTCCTGTTTATACCATACGATAAAAGCTTCCTGCATAACAATTTGTGGTCAATTACATCAAAAGCCTTTGCAAAATCAACAAACAGTGCGCCACAGTATTTATTCTCATTAACACTGGCTAGCCATTGATCTACTAGGTTTGTAAGCGCTGTATGACAAGAATGATTTTTCCTGAATCCTGATTGATTTTTATTTAGTAGGTTGGAGGAGTCAAAATGGTGGCAAAGATGTTTATTTATGTGTTTTTCCAAGGGCTTGGACAGAACTGGCAAAATGGATATAGGTCTGTAGTTCGATGGTTCAGATTTGTCTCCAGATTTGAAAATGGGTATTATTTTTGCAACTTTGAACTGAGCGGGAAAGTGACATTTATCAATGCATAAATTGTAAATGTAGGTAAGAGTTTCGCATATAACAGGTGCTGATAGTTTCAGTATTTTTCCATCAATCCCGTCAAGTCCGCGGATTCCTGTCTGCTTTGACTGGCATAAAGCTTGACAAACATCACTAACTGTCATAGGCGGAACTGGTGTTGCTGGACGAATGTTCAGAGCATTGCAATTTTTTTTTAATTTTTGTAATTCATTTGAGTCAGTATTCTTTTCTTTGACAATGTGTTCTGCAACTGTTGTAAAGTGTTGGTTGAGTTCATTTGGTGTTATGCTGGTAATGGGACTTGTCTTTGACTGTGAAGTTTTATTCGTAAGTTCATTTATTGCTTGCCATATGGACTTCGAATTTTTTTTGTTGGTTTCAAGTTCACGAAAAAATTTCATTTTTGCTGTCCGTTTGAGTGAATTGACTTTATTACGTTGCCTTTTAAATCCATCCGACTTCCCTTCTGCTTCAAGCAGATCGTCGCGTAAGAAACAAGCAGCTTGTATTTCATCAGTCATCCACTTTGGTTGTGCACTATGTTTAACTCGACGCGTTTTGAATGGCGCATGCTTGTCATAAACAGAATTAAACGTGTGTAGCCAGTACTCAAGCGCTTTCTCTGGATCAGTGTAATTATAAACATTTATAAAGGGGAATTCATGAGGTCAGTGAGAAAGGTATCTTCGTGGAAGTGTACAAAAGATCTGTAAGTGATGTGTTTGTGGCCAGTTTTAGGAATTTGATTCCACTTCTTTCCACGTAATGCATACTGGAAAGTGGTCGCTGCATCCATTCAAAGTACACATTTCTCAATGACGTTTTGTGGTTCAGAAGATAGATGTGGTCAATTAATGTTTTGCTAGTGAGTGTTACTCTGGTTGGCATGTCTATAATTTGGGATAAGTTGTATGAGGTAGTCCTATCTGACCATGATGTTTGGCACTTCAATAGATCAATGTTTGAAATCACCTAAAAGTATTAATTCTGTGGCATCAAGCGATGCTGCATCCATGCATGGCCGTAAACTTGTCCATCCAACCAGCATTTTCCGCTGGGTTTCGATATACAAATCCTATTTTGATGGGTTTTGTTCTCTTCAACTTGATTACTAACCAAACTGCTCAATCCAAAACTTTCAAGATCATACAAACGTTGGCATTTAATGTTTCATGAACGTAAAGTAATATGCCTGTAGATTTGGATTCGGTGGGATCTCTGCGTTACAATATTGTAAGCCAGAGATTAAGACAGTGGCATTCAGGACAATATCTGCAAGTCTGATTCAGTGAGACCAAATATATGAAAGGTTTGTCTTGATTATACAGTATAGGTGGGTCCTCCTGTAAACTTGTTGTTTTGTTATACGGTTTACTATTGAAGATAAGTCCAATACGTAGTCCGTCTTCCTGTGGCCACTTTGAAGATGATTGCATCATTTGTGCAACTAAAACAAATATAGCAAGGATACACGTGAATACATACTCAATGTGTCCGTATGGTATACACACACAACAACTATCTTCAATTCAAAAGGATAATGAATATGAGAAACAAGCAAGTCAAAACTACAAATAAGTGTGATACAACACACTTACACACCAAATCCAACAATGCTCAATGAAAAAGGATAATGAATATGAAAAAGCACAAAAGTTAAATTCACAAAGTTCCGTAACACGCTTGTGGCAAGTGTCACCGAAGCTTTATCCACACCACACGTTTCTGAGCGTGCTCACACACCATTCAGGTACAATAAAACTATGATATAAAAGTCTTGCTTTCTTCAGAAATGCTAATAATGTAGTTCGCAACCTCTTTTTCTTTTCAGCTTATCAGATGGTCGGCAGATTCGGAATTACACAGTCCACATTGGCAGATGCATATAGTTCAAACTCTGCACTTTCCACACGAGTGTATATATACATATAGCACACACGCACACGCACGCACGCACGCACACCACCACACACACACACACACACACACACACACACACACACACACACACACACACACACACACTAATTCAAGTCTACAACTGGCCATAGTTTGGTGGCTTTGGCATGAAGTGTGGCCACTGCCAAAAGGCAGGTGGGAAGCTACGAGGAAAAGAAGGGAAGAACATAGAAGGATACATTGGCGGTGGCATCATGGGTGGTGGTTGTGGAGGCGAAGTGTAGGTCTCTCTACTACCATACGAATTAGTTCCCCGCGTGGTAGTGGGCTTACTGTCCGGTCGTCGGAGTGGGTGGGTGGGGTTTAGAGTGGTGGTAGGAGGGGAGGAAAGACTTCCGAGTAGTGTGGGTCGGCCGGAGAATGGGGAAGAGTAGGAGGGTTCTGGGGTTGAGAGGACTGTGATGTGTGATTGTTTGTTGGTAACATGCGTGGAGTAGGTGAATGGACAGGAGGAGGAACGGAGCGGTGATGCAACAAGGGGAAGTGGAGAGACGTCCAGAGAGGAGAGAGAGAGAGAGAGAGAAGAGAGAGAGAGAGAGAAAAGAGAGAGAGTTGACAAGAATCTTTTTCCAAGGGAAGTAATTGTTGACAAAGACCAAGTATGCTTTCTTCTTGTATTTCTTAAGAGAACACAAAACCCACAAAATTCCAACGTTTACTTCTGTAAAGAAAAATAGGTCTTTATGAACAAATAGAGGTTTGTTTGTATTCGGGGAGTAGATGGAATTTGTGACACTGTACATGATCAGTATAAAGCTTGTGGTGGTGGTTGAAATGATGGCACTGTTGCTCATTCCATACGGTATGAACATTGGTGTTTGATTGAAGTCACTATGAATGCACTGGGAAACGTCATGAGATTGTCCGGGGCTACGTTGTAGGCAGGCAGCTGAGCAGGAACACTGAGAGTGTCACCGTCTGATGACGCTGACCTTTCTGGAACTGCTTGCAGTTTGTCCTGGAACCTGCACTGTCGTCCGATTGGAAGACTTCATTAGTCTGTCTTCGCCTGCACTGCCTACCACTCCACACCATCACAACGACATGGGTGCACACTTTACCACCTGCCTACAACTCCAATAGCTGCTTTAGGTTGTTTTTGGTTTTGGTTTTGTCTTTGTGCGTAATGCCGCTGACATACATGAACAACCAGACAGACAGACGCAGGGAGAAATCATAAGGCTCATTGCTGAGGGACTGGCATTGGTAATAATAATGATAATAATTAATTTCAAAGTGAGATGCCTGCAGGTGGACATTTGAAACGAACCTAACAGAAAAAAAAGTCTTCCGCCAGATAAAAGGGAGCTAAACAAAGAAGACAAAACCATGACGCGTTTCGACCTCTGTGCTCTTCTTTCAGGCCAGACAAACAACATTGCAGATAATGAACACGAAAAAGGAACAATCGCTTCTCTCCTCCAATTGAGCGCCAAATGATCATAATGCAGAAATCGACGAAAATGATATGTCAAACACGTACGATTTATGTACAGTGCCTTTTTAATGATAATTGCTCAAAGCCAGAGTAATAAGAAACGCTCGTGCAGAAAAACAGGTGTCATTAAGAAAGGAATCACCCTCACAAACAGGTTTAAAGTCTACATACTCAATGTCCAGACCCTCTAACGAATGGAACCAAAGCATTTCGTCACGGAGCACGCGCTTTTCTATATATGTTATTTTTTATGAGGATTCAGTTCATCGGTGGCATAGTGAACTGTTTGGATCAACAGATTTGTCATCCTTCCAGGGTAGGGAGAGAGAGAGAGAGAGAAGAGAGAGAGAGAGAGAGAGAGAGAGAGAGAGAGAGAGGGAAGACATCTGCACTGCAGTTACACCAATATCTACCAATGTACTTTAACTACAGTCACACCAATATCTACCAAGTACTTTAAACTACAGTTACACCAATATCTACCAATGTACTTTAAACTACAGTCACACCAATTACACTGTACTTAAACTCAGTCACACCAATATTACCATGTACTTTAAACTACAGTCACACCAATATCTACCACTGTACTTTAAACTACAAGTCTACACACCACAATATCTACCACTGTACTTTAAACTACAGTCACACCAATATCTACCACTGTACTTTAAACTACAGTCACACCAATATCTACCACTGTACTTTAAACTACAGTCACACCAATATCTACCACTGTACTTAAACTACAGTCACCAATATTACCACTGTATTTACTACATCACCCTAATATTATGTACCACTGTACTTTAAACTACAGTCGCACACACACGGAGAAAGTGGAATGAGTTCGCGCGCGCTCGCACACGTAACGTGGCAGTATGTTCAAACGCACTCTTATTGCTTTGTTATATCTCTGTCGCTTTCACTGTCAAAGACTTTCGTAGAGTGTTTACCGTCATATCCATAACAGCAACTGTGATTAGAGTTGGTATCAAACACACAGGACTGGCGAAGTTGATTTTAATAGGAGCCATGCCATAGATCCTACTTCAGTCCTGCTCAGCCTTTCTTTTGGAGTTTGGATGTCTTTGTTTTTGGTTTAGCAACATTCCTCGTAGTTAATGCTTTGTTTTGCTTTTAAAATGTTATAGCTTCTTCTGATTAATTTTGGTTTCTAATTTGAAAGGAAATCCAAAATGGGGCAGGAAACGTAAACAGTAATTAAAAAAATAAGTACAGCATCTCTTGCTCCATTATGAACTAAACCCACCACCATCACTTTCAAAGGAAACAATTACAAAGAAATCTAGCTGTATGCTCCGACGAACAGACCGGCACCAACATATGCAGCTACGCGCGCGCATACACATAGAGAAACAGACACACATTCATGCATGCACGCACGCATGCACGTGTTCGGAGGGAAAGCAGTGTACTGGGCATTATCTTCACCTTCCCACGAAAATGGAAAAAACAAACAAACAAACACACTCACAAAGCGAAAAATTTGCGCTGCCGACGGTAGGGGGCGAGAGCTTGAGGTCGACCTGTTCCCATTGAACCGTGGTGTTATTTCTATGACAGAATAGCCAGTCGTCCTCCTCCCGATGGGACAAAAAAAAAAAAAAAGAAAAAAAAGAAAAAAAACAAACTCGGGGAGAAACCAGCGGAACAAGATCTACGTAGTGTGGTCTGCCAGTTAGGTCAGACGAGATAAACGGGAGGCGAATACAGCATACTGTTGTTGCCTACGAAGAGAACAAACAAACAAGCAACCAAAAACATTCTCTTGTTGAGCGTCTTCTTCCTTTCTTTCTTCTTCTTCTTGAAAAACTCCTGTTTTTCTTTGTCCATCTTTTATCATTTTTTCCTATACTTTACTGTTTAAAAATTCAGTTTATGTCTTTGTATCTTTTTTTGGAGTTGCTTTGTTGTCTCTCTCTCTCTCTCTCTCTCTCTCTCTCTCTCTCTCTCTCTCTCTCTCTCTCTCTCTCTCTCTCTCTTTAAACTTGCTCGTTTCCGTCTTTCATTCTCTCTGTACTTCATTGACCATTTCTATGTTCATGTCTTGTCAATTTTTGCGTTGTTTTGTTGTCTATTTCTCTCTTTTTTGAAAACATCCTCATCGTGTCTCCCTTTCGTTCTTTCTGTACTCTTGTTGTTGTTGTTGTCGAAAATTTCTGTGTTTGTCTTTGGCAGCCTCGACCCAGCAGACCTGCACCGCCAAGGCCGGCATCAAGCAAGCAGAGCAGAGCAGAGGAGAGAGGCCCAGTGGGAAGAACGGAGGCGCCGCAGACGGGCAAAGAATGGCGTCGGCACCCACAGACACTGATGACCGAGACTTCACATGCAGCACAACACTATTGTCTCTCCAGACAGACGGATGGCAACTTTGTGTCAATTGTGCCTTGTTTTGGTGTGCACTTCTTTCTTTTTAGTTGGTTGATGTTTGTCTTTCTTTCTATCTATCGATCTTTCCTTCTTTCTTCCTATCTTCCAGTCTTCTTTACTCCCTTTCTTTCGTTCTTTCTTCCTGTGTATCCTGTTTTCTCTCCTTTTTTCTTTCTTCTGCCCCCCCCCCCCCCCCCCCCCCCCCCCCACCAACTTCAACGTTGCTTTCTTTCCTTTATATCTTTCTCTCTTGATTTCTTTATTAAAAAGTCGTTCGTCAGTTATTTCCTATTTTTGCTGGATGTCTTTTGTCCATGTTGCTGTTGTTGGTTGCTGTCATTTCGTAATCCCATCCCTGCTTTCCTCTGTCTATCTCTGTTTGTCTCATTCTTTTGTCTGTACTCGTCGCTGTGCCTCTTGTGTCTCTTTGTGTCTGTCTGTCTGTCTGTCTGTCTCTGTCTGTCTGTCTGTCTGACTCTCGTATTTCCTCTCGGTCTGTTTGATCTGTCTCATGCTGTGTTACATTTGTGTGTGTGTGTGTGTGTGTGTGTGTGTGTGTGTGTGTGTGTGTGGTGTGTGTGTGTGTGTGTGTGTGTTTTCTTTTTGTCACGTTGTCTGGGACATTGCTTTTGACCAATTCCCTTCTTAATTAAATGAAATGCCATTAAAGAGTGCTGAAGATGTCTAATGTGTCATGTTCAATCAGTGATTACGGGACCTAATTATCATCTTACTCTTGACGTCTTTCTGACAAGATAACAATAATATTGATGTGTGTGTGTGTGTGTGTGTGTGTGTGTGTGTGTGTGTGTGTGTGTGTGTGGTGTGTGTGTGTGATGTGTGTGTAATGTGTGTGTAGTTGTAGGTGTGTGTATATGTGTGAGTGTGTGTGTCAGCAACACGGTGCCGCAGACCAAACGGGCCTGGCGAGGCAGGAACTAACACAAGTTGGTGCTTTCTGTGTAGCTTCCGTGTTGTCTGCTTCGCCGTCCGTTCAAAGCATTCCAACATATTCATAGACTATGGATGACAACTTCAGAACCCTAGGAATAATATGAAACATGTCACACTGGATAATGTTGTCGCTGTATGACATTGTTGGTGATTAAAATCGGAGAATGAAGCCGCAGTGAACGAGTTTGTATCCAATGTTTCTCTATTGCGATGAGGAACACCAAACAGCATGAACTCTTTTTGTCATGACTGAACAGCAGGCGTTTCAGTCTGTTCACACCTGTAGATGTGATTCTCCAAGACTGTATCTGAGCGGAGAACTTGGTCTCTGAAAAGGAGTACCAAACACAACTGGCTTTCCTCCTCGCCTGGCTGTCGACATAAGCTCTGGATACGATTTCCGATGGAAAAATACTCTGTGGAAACGGACCAATAATGTCTATACATTTTCAGTTGTATTTATCATAGACATGGAGTCATCAACAACATTTCGATCGGGAAGTCTGAATTTCGTAGAGTGTCAGTTAGCGCACGACTCCGACAATGACACAAAGTGGAACGAAGAAGGCGACTGTTCCAGACAGGTCGGCATCGTCAGTCATGTCGTAGAGTCGCAAACTTGTGCGGAAAAGATCGTAGGTATGCGATGCACGAAATGAGAGCTTACGGACTTGACTTGGAACTTACGTTTTTGATTCGACAGTTTTTCTGACAAACTTTTGGGAAATCAAGAAATAGTCCAGGTTTGGTTGGCGAAAGATGGAAAATGGCGCCGAAATTGATGGTGCAAGATACCAGTTTAGGGAAAATATGAGCTTTGTGGTCCAAGGTATAAAGTACATTCATTGTTGTGACTTTAGCGACGTATACATAATAATCATATAGGTTCCGAGGCACTGACATGTTAAAGAGTCGACACGAAATAATCCAGATTCATCAATCAAAGGAGGTCAGACGGAAGGTAACTCCCGAACAAACCATGTTAACTGGCGGGCGAAGGAGAAAAAAGGCGCCAAAATCGATCGTGCAAAATACCAGTTTAGTTTAGAAAATATGGGCTTTTCGGTCCAACACAGTTGTAAAGAATAAGATTCATTTATTTGTGTGACTTCAGCGACGTAGACATAATAATGATGTAGGTTCTGAGGCATTCCCATTTGAAAGAGTTGACACGAGCTAATCCAAGACTGCTCAATCAGGGGAGGTAAGGGGAAGGTAACTCCCGAACAGAACATTTCATTTGCCTTGGGTCACCACGAGAGACGTGCCCATTTGAGCACCCGGCTACGAAGACCTTCACTTGCTGATGTATTTGTCAGTTGTTCCTGTTGATATTGGTTCTCTCTGAAACACTTTGCTCCCTGGGATTCGTTGTGGCTAAGGCCGTGTCCGGATGAAGTGTGGTTTGTGTATGGGAGAGCGTCATTAATGAGCAGTGTGGTGAAGAATGCACAGAACAATGACACGTAACAACAGCAACAGCAACCTCCACAGTGACATCATCAGCCACCACCATAACAAAATACAGCTTCAACGGAACTAAATCGTTCCTCTTTTTGACAACCCTCCCCGGCTCCCCTCTTCACATTTATTGTCCATACTCATTCCCTCAAAATCAATACAATCAGATTTATGTTCACTCCATTTGTAGTCCTTTTCGTGCGCACAGAGTGAATCGATGTTGAGAGAAACAATTACAGAAACCTTGAAAAAGAAGAAAGGGCAGTAATTCCTACAAGAAAGCAAAGGGCAGTAATTCGGTTGGGGTTGGTCAGGAATATCTTCAAAGGAATCGCTCTTTGTGGGATTGATTCAACCTTTTCTTTCAAAACAATTCAAAACAATAAAAGGACTATGCCGCCCAACGAACGAAGCAAACAAATGACATGACAAAACGCGACGCCTACAAAGAAATAGAGTAACTCTTGTCAATCACGATGAGAAAAAAGTGAGTGATTGTTCGTTCTTCGTAATGGTCCCAAATGATGTTTCATGTTGCCTGAGGAACAAGACACAAGAGGTCTGGAAAGGCGTCGTGTTTGTCTTGTCATTGGTTTGTCCGGCGTAGTCATTTCTCTTGGAACTAGGTTTCCATTTCCGCCTGCAGTCCCTCCCCCACCCTTCCCTCCCTGCCCCGCCCCTGCATGATGGTATGACAGTAGTCACGTCAGTGTGAACACAACGCCTGTGCTGGCTCCTGATCCCCTTTACTGTTGGAGGTGGAGAAGGCATTGGGGGTACAGGCTGTGACCTGAGCAATGACCCTCTGCTACACAGGATTTTCTCTGATAGTTGATTGTACTGGGCTCCAGACTGATGTGGTCTGGCAGTATCACATGTCATCTGGGCAGAGGTGGGACGCATCCACATCTGGGGGTGGGAATGCACCCTGCCCCCGAACTAGTACATAGCGCAGGCTATGCACGGTACACCTTGTTGGTTTCTTGGTCTCTGGATATCTGAAACTCATTCTAACGTATCTGTGTGGCCCAGGAGTTCCATTGAATCACCAGCATACTCTACGTTTTTTGCAATGGTGTACCCTGGGGATTGAAACAGACGGCGTTTAAGCGTGTCCATTTTGAGTTGAAAGGTTGCCATGCAACAGCGTGTGTGTGTGTGTGTGTGTGTGTGTGTGTGTGTGTGTGTGTGTGTGTGTGTGTGTGTGTGTGTGACTTTGTTATGGGTTCCAGGGCATTCCAGTTTACGTGGCAATGACTTAGCTGACTTTTATGCAAAGGGAGCTGCCAGAAATAAATCTGATGTTTTGAATTGTGATATCCTTCTTTCTCATCTGAAGCTATCCACATTCTGACAAGTTCAGTCTGGAACATAAGACAGAATCAATACCTTGAAGATTCAGCTCGGAAGCACAGATGGGATATGACTAAAGCAACAAGCAAAGGTTGTAATCCTCCAGGGCCAATCCCAAATCGTAACCTTGTACATAGGCTACGGGTTAATGGTTGGTTAGGTAGGTATTTAAAACCGGCACCTGCTTGTGCATGTGGTCAGACTCTCGATATCCCTCATTTTTTTGTTTGACTGTACTAGTACAAAAAAATCACTTTCAGCCTCTTCATGATAAGATGAAGTCCTTCAAGCTTCCGCTGACTATGTCTAGTGTTTTCAATCCCAGTTATGAGAACGGTTGGAGTCTGGCAATGTTGGCTGTTTATCCTATTAAATCTCATCCACTTGAAAGATATTTTTAACTCTTCTACCGCCCACCCCCTCCTCACTGCCTCCCCCCTAACAGTTTTTTTTTTTCCGATTCACGAATTTTTGAAATGTTAAAATCTTATTCTAGGCATATACTATATCAGTATGGTTCGGCGTCTAATTTGCACGTAGAGCAAGGCTTTTTCATCCCCCCCCCCCCCACTCTCTTTCTCCCTCTTCTCCCCTTCCCCAATCCATATACACCCATAAGCTTTTCGACTCTAACGAGTAATATGTCAGCCAGTTCGATACTTTGATGATCCTTGACTACCATATATTGGATATACATGTGGTCACACAGAATTGGTGTTTCTGAATACCGGTATATATGGGCTCTTAGTGTGTGTGTGTGTGTGTTGTGTGTGTGGTGTGTGTGTGTGTGTGTGTGTGTGTGTGTGTGTGTGTTTGTGTGTGTGTGCGTGCGTGCGTGCGTGCGTGCGTGCGTGCGTGCTGTGCGTGTGTGGTGTGTGTGTGTGTGTGGTGTGTGGTGTGTGTGTGTGTGTGTGTGTGTGTGTGCTTATGTTTGTGTATGTAGAAATTATTTCGTCTATAGGCTTATTGCTTTGATGTTTGGACGAACGAACGAACGAAGTTTAATGATGTTAGGCTGTAAAGCCCATTAAGCAAATCGACACGATGTACAACAACAAAACGCGACTCAATTTCGATTTCATTAACATGGAAACCACAGCAATGTCCTTTTCTTTCACTTTACATGACGAAATCGAGAACGAGAAAATGCCACTGGTATTCACTGTCAGTTCTGTAGACGACGGTCACCCCAGGTAAAACTGGATCAGTCCGTGGACAGCGTGCAGCCGCCATAGAGCACATGCTTGGGTCTCTGCATGCTTCGTGTTGCCGATGCGTCTTCCTTTCCAAAGGCAGGCCAATTTAACACATTCCTCTGATGACATGTGTCTTTCTTCCTGCTTGTCAAACCAGAATAAGCAATCGTCTTCCAAACACGGATCGCAGGAATATTCTAGAACGACGTCGTCTGATTCACACAGCAGCACACCCACATCATCCGTTTGATGGAACACGACCTTCCGAAATCCTTGATTTCTGTGCGGATCTCGGAATCGTCTCTGCACCTGTCGCTCTGTCAGAGTAACGACATAACCCTTAACCATTCCCGTGTCAAAAACCAGCGACAATGTTGTCTATAGCTTGCTCCAGACTTGTGTCGATGTCCGACGGGTGGATTTCTGGGCCCCTGCTGTTAAACTCCGACAGATCGGAATGCAAACACCGAAGCGTAACCTGAATATGCGACGTGTCATCATCATCTTGAATCGGCTTGAT
>JAMYXO010008782.1:0-10462 GCA_033310375.1 Conus canariensis
AATAAAGTCATATTCAGCCAATCCTACAGATAGTTGACCTCAATGGTCTGCTCGTTTCAGGCAGAGCTATGATTTGGTTGAATTATTTCACATATTTATGTGTTTTTTTTAACCGTTCCAAATGATCTGTTTATTTTTTTTTGTTCATTTTCAGCTACGCTGCCGTCTGCTTTGATCTTCTTGTCATAATTGTGCTCACCACCGCTAATAATCAGACAAAAAGATCACACACCGGGAAGAATATCTCTCTAACAAGCCGCCGATACTGAAAACAACATTTTTGATTTGGAGCTATGCGATTCACCCCAACGAGACGACCCACACACCCCAGACTGTGACCTTTATGACCGGAAGTGAATGTCGGCAACGTCCCTGGAGTATGTCTGCTTAGTATGGGACCCCTACCAGGAAGGAGACAAAACAGCGCTTGAAAAGGTGCAAGGAAGGGCGGCGCGCTGAGTAGTCAACCGCTATCGTCAGACTTCCAGAGTGAGTGCGATGTACGAACAACTTCACTGGGCACCGCTTGAAGACCTACGGCGTCAGATCCAGCTGTCGACATTCTTCAAATTCCATCATGGAGACATCATGATCGACTCTGTACATGTTCCTCCTCGCCACACCCATCACTATGACACTCGTACCTCCCACGTGCTGCAGTACGCCACTGAGTCCTACTACAGGAACTACAGGAAGAATGGCTTCTTCCCACGCACTGGGAGAGAATGGAACGACCTTCCACCTGAGGCAGCAACATCAGCCTTGCTGGAGGGCTTCAGATCCTGGATATAACCCCCTCCTCGTTCCCTTCCCTCTTCCCCACCCCCTCTCCTGTATCCCCTCACCCCTCACCCGCACCTGTTTTCCGGCCCACCCACTAAGGAGAAGGGTCTACCTTTGCCCATCCTAGAGGCCTGAACACATTGGTGGGTGGCCCCAAGCCTTACTTCCTTCCCCACCACTTCAAGCTGTTGATCCAGGCAGCATCTTCATATATATTCTGGTATTACCGGAAACCCTTTTTTAGTGTCAGAATCTTCAACTGGTTGAAGGTGGACAGCTAAAAAAGAAGAAGAACTGTGCCGATGAATCAGCCGTTGCCTCACTGCGCACCTTGGAAAACACAGGCAAGAACCAGTACCAGGAATTTGTCAAGAACGTGCGTGAGGTGCGCAGCTGCTCCATCCATGATACACTCAAGAAGAATTCTCTTATATTCTCCAAGAAACATCAACGCAAGGCAGTATCTAAGCAGAGGTAAGTAGATCAAAGTGCTTCAGAACAATGTGGCACTCTTTGACCAGCTCTACATATCTGTGCAAAATAGAGACCGTGACTAGGAAGAGCTCTCTGAACATGAGATACAGTCCTTTCCTCCCTCTTTTTCTGACTTTGGCAAGCTCCATTTGCCAAAAACCAGATCTGACCTGTCTTGAGCAGCCCGTGCAACCAGAACCACCTTCAACGTAGGGCTGCAAAGTCTTGGATGGTATCGTCGTCCACTGCTTTCCCGTTGCCAGCGTCAGCACATTCCAGGAGCATGCAGACAGAGCATGTAGATCTTACCAGGAGAAACAGCTGAACCAAGTCACAAGGTTGGACTTTAAGTAGGATACACACGGACCAAACAGTTGGCAATGGTGCACCCGGGAAAAGAGAGGCAAGGGCATACGCAGAAATGTGTCAGGGAAGACTGAACTGCCAGGCAAATGGATGGACTTTCTCCACCACCCAGTGAACAAGCAGGAGCTGTTTTCTGTCTTGAATTCCAAGGTTGATGACTTCACCTGGCCACCAGCAAAGGCTGTGTCTGTTTCGTCAGGGCAAGCTGTGGTACTTGTTGGTGCTGGCATCAGCATGCAAAACTGCAATCATGAGGAGGCAGACACCAGGATCGTGGTTCATGTGGTTCATGCATTGGAGCATGGTGCAAAGACTATTCAGGAGCTAACTCTGGACACTGACAGTGTTGTCATCCTTGCAAGCGTAGTCTATGATCTGACTGCAGTCCAGCCCCTGGCTGACATTTGGGTGGCTTTTGGCATGGGCACGAATTACAGGTTCTACCACATCAACGCCATCTGTGCAAGCTTTGGAGAGTCACGATCACGTGCATTACCTGTGTTTCACCTAGTTTCAGATTGTAACGCAACCTCTGCCTCTAATGGCAGGGGCACGAAGTCTGCTTGGCACGCTTGGCAGGTCACTTTTGGCCAATTATCCCTTCCTGAAGCTGGATGTTGACGATAATGCTTTAAGAAATTGGAGAGACAGTCATTCTGTAAGACAAAACTAGCCCCCTAGACTCTGTCAATGAGATAAGAAAGGAACTCTTCTGTCAGAAGAATCGGGCAATGGACAAACTGCCACCCGCCAAAGATGCACCACTCCAGCATGGCCGGCGTGCAGTGTATCAAGCAGGAATCTAGACAACCAGCACACAAACATAGCAAGTGGTTCCTTCGCCCCAAGATTTTGTTGATCGAAGATATCGGAGACATGGGAACCAGTTCGGGCGACAATTCCAATGGTTTCCAGAGCGCTCAGAGAGCTGATCAAATGTTCATGCAATGGTGAGTGCTCAGACTGCACATGTGCTAAAGCGAACCTGGACTGTTCACCACTTTGCAAGAGCAAATACTGAAAAGGTTGTGATCATATACAAAACCAGTACATCAGTACATAGTCCAAACAAACAGTGCAGCAATGTTAACCGGCATACATAAATCTATACATTTATACATGTTAATACATATATATAAAGCAAACCGATGTACATGTATAAATACGAACAACATGTGCGAGCCACACACACACACACACACACACACACACACACACACACACACACACACACACACACACACACACACACACACACACACCGTCTGAACCAATGTTCTAACAGTATGCGCGAGCACGCGCGCGTGTGTATGTGTGTGTGTGTGTGTGTGTGTGTGTGTGTGTGTGTGTGTGTGTGTGTGTGCGTGTGCGTGTGCGCGCGCGCTCGTGAGCGGGCGGCCCATGTGTGTGTGTCGATGTATGCAGAGTGTGCGGACATGTGCGTGTGTGAAGTGTGTGCGTGTGTGATCTGTG
Organism: Conus canariensis; assembly: GCA_033310375.1. Classification (NCBI taxonomy): domain Eukaryota; kingdom Metazoa; phylum Mollusca; class Gastropoda; order Neogastropoda; family Conidae; genus Conus; species Conus canariensis. The sequence continues at coordinate 3,097 of JAMYXO010008782.1, forward strand.
AGCTTGTATGAGAATGCTCCTGCATGCATGCTTGCGTGTGCATGTTCTTCATACACGGTTATGTATGTACGCCTGTGTATATGGGTGTACAAGCATGTGTGTGTACGTGTACTTGTGTGTGCGTGTTTTGTACTCACGCGCGTGTGCATTTGTGTGTGTGCGTGCGTGCGTGTGTGTTTCATGTATGTGTGTGTGTGTGTGTGTGTGTGTGAGTGTGTGTGTGTATGCGTGTGTGTGTGTGTGTGTGTGTGTGTGTGTGTTCTTCAATTTAATGTCTATACACGTCAGTGATTTTAGACAACGAAAAAAAAAAAAAAAAAAATGAACAAGGTAGAAAAGGGGGAAGGGAGGGGAGAAGGGGTGGGTAGACAGGCAGCTGAAGGAGATAAAGAGATAGAGAAACAGGGAGATAGAAAAAGATGAAGAAGTATAAATGGAAAACGGAAAAAGAGAAAAAGGAGGATCAGAATGAGAATCGGAAGAAAAAATGTTAACATGAATAAAAATTGCAACCTACAACATAACTAGAATAACATTTTTAAAAATCAAATGAACGCTAAAGGTAACAGGATAATAACATTTACACGTGAAAATAGAATTATTAAAGGAATCTAAAAATGGTACTCTGAACAAGTCCTAAAACAATGTCACAAATCAAAAGGGGTTTTATTAAAACCTCCTTCAGGGACTTTTCCGAAAAAGTAGGCAGATATGTTTTCATTTTTCTACAGTGGAAAAGTATATGTTCATTAGAAATTTTCCCACCACAAACACATGTGATGTTGGAAGTGAATTTCGTCTTAAAAGCATTAAGTTTGAATCTATAGGCAAGGGAAGTTAAAAGCCTTAAGTTAGACAATTGACCATACTTAGATATAAAAACATCTTCAAAACTCGTTTGGTGGTCAGCAGGTAATGAGTGGCCAACATCTTCTTGTTTCTTTCTAAAATGCTTCCAGCAAGCATTCTGCAGTAGGCTATACCCTTCTTTCAGAGATAAAGGGATTTTCAAATTATATGCTTCATTTGTATAATCTGCAGAGTTTTTAGCTAGTTTGTCTACGGATTCATTGAAATGTATTCCACTGTGTGAAGGCACCCAAAGAAAGGTAAGATTACTACCTCTTAGAATAAGGAAATGCACCAAATGATTAATCTCAAAAATCAAATCTTGTCTCACACTAGAATTTGAATTGCTTAAGGCATACAACACTGATTTTGAATCGACACAAAAAAGAATCTGAGTCACAGTTTTCGGAAAATCAAGCAAATAACGCAAAGCCATAAGAATAGCAGTTAATTCAGCTGTAAATATAGATCTGTGCTTTCCAATATAAAAACCTCTTTTGACCTTTAAGTGGGGGATAGTGAAAGCAGCACCAGCTTCGTGATTTTCTAGAACTGAACCATCGGTATAAACTTTGAGATGATTTGGATAATTGAGAAATAAATGCTCATTCGCAACTGTGCCAATAAAATTTATATTCTCATTTTTCTTTGCATTGGTATAATTAATGTCAAAATGTCCTTTTTGTAATTCCCATGGAGGGATAACAGTACATGGATTACTACATTTTACCATATCTTCTAATTCTATTCCTGATTGTTGAAAAGTATCTAGAGTTTCAGTTTTTATTGTTTTAAGACATGATATGTTTTTGGCTCGTTTTGGGAAATCAACATCTGATCTTAAGCCAATTTCATTTTCGACATTGTTTTCACTTAAAGAGCCTTTTAACAAATATTTAGCGATGGCAAGCTGACGGCATTCATTTAAAGGAAGTACTCCTACCTCTCTATATGTTGCTATTGTTGATGTATGGAAAGGAACCCCCAAGGCCAATCGAAAAGCTTTACAATCCACGCTTTGTAATTTGTTTAATAAATATTTGGAGCGGTGAAAAAAACTTCTTGACCATACGTAAGCCTAGAGCGAACAAGACTTATCGCTAGATGTTTTAGTACTCTGACATCTTGGCTCCAGTATTGCTTACTGATAACTTTAAAAAAATTTAAAGTCTTTCTTGCTTTAGATAACAAGTATTCAATGTGATAATTCCAGTTTAACTTAGAAGTAATATGAACCCCCAAAAACTTTACCCTTTGTTTATATTCCAAAATATCAGACCCAATATGGAGGGATGGTAAATTGGGTGGATCAGCACCATTGTTGAATAAACCAGATGAGTTTTCTCAGTTGATAGAGTTAGTCCATTTTCAAACAAGTAGTTATTTAATTTATCTAATTCCATTTGATAAGCTTTTCTATAGTAATTTATATCTCTTTTTGGTGACTTCTTTTTCATGGACACATTCATCCACATGCAAATATCATCTGCATATTGTACTAAGTTGACATTTTTTTGACAAACATTGAGGTAGGTCATGAAGTAATATATTAAAAAGATGGGGCGCTATTACCGAGCCTTGGGGGAATACCCATTGTAGGCATGCGTGTAGTTGAATAGGAATTTCCCACCTTTGTTTGCATGCTTCTTTTCATCAATAAGTCTTTTATGTAAAAGTAGATGTTCCCAGACAAACCAATTTGTTTCAATTTATATAGTAATTTATGATGCCAAACACGATCATATGCCTTTTTTATATCAAAAAAGGTTGCTAGAGTATTCTTTCTGCGAGCAAATTGATGCTTTACCTGTGTAGTCAATTTGACAAGATGATCAATGGTTGACCTACCCTTTCGGAAACCAGCTTGGTTTTTTGGGATCACTTTATTTTTATTACAATAGAATATTAGTCTGTTTAAAACTACCTTTTCCATAAGTTTGCCTACATGCGAAGTTAATGATATAGGTCTGTAATTATTCTTATTACTTTCGTTTTTCCTTCTTTAGGAATCGGTATTATGATAGAATGTTTCCATATTTTAGGGTTTTGTCCCTGTTCCCAACACTTTTGAAATAAGTCGTGTAGCAACAGTACCCAACTGTCTGGCAAATGTTTAAGTAAGATATTAGAAATAGCGTCCATGCCTACTGATGACTTTTTATTAGTCAGGGAAAGTATAGCTTCTCTCAACTCACGTATAGTAATTGGAGCATTGACATAAAGATCATCTTTCCGCTGTGGATCTTGATAGTCATCATTTCTTTCTTCATTTTCCCTGAAAATTTTATGATTTTTTGGTAGTTTGCTTGCATTCATTATATCAGCAAACATATCTACAAATGATTCTGCCTTTTCTGAATTGCTTGGTAATTCATTACCATCACATTTGATTGGACAGTGTGGCAAATGAACACCATTTTTCATTTCATTAAACTTTTTCCACACCCTCTGTAAGTCTTTATGGGTATGTGTTTCATTGGTGCAGAAATTTGACCAATATTCCCGCTTGACTTTTGCAATCGTTCTGTTACTCATGACATTTGCTTTCTTCATTGGAGCATGCGTTTTTGGTCCAGGATTTTGTAGGTATAATTTATATTCTTCTGTTTTCTTGTCAACCGCTTTCTGGCATTCATCATTCCACCATACATTCCCTGCATGTTTATCTGATTTGCGAGCTGCATATTTAGGAATGGCATAATCACAGCATTTAGTACTGTTTCCGTAAATTTTGAGTAATAAATGTCTATGTCATCATCTTTAATGCAATCTATGTTTTGTGCACATAAAAAAGCTCTAAATGTTTCCCAGTCAGCAAAGTTATAATTGTATTTAGGAATGACATCTTCATCTCTATCGCTAGATATTTGTTGATCATTGACAGTGGTAACAATGGGTATATGATCACTTCCAAGCGTGTCACAAAGTGGTTCCCATGTGCAATTATGGGCCAAAAGCAGGGATATTAAAGATAGATCAATGGAGGTGGCTCTATGATTTGCATTGTCTGGAATTCTAGTCACTCTTCCATCGTTTAAAAGGTAAAGATTTGAGTCTACTATGTTTTCTAAAAATCTGTGACTAGTGACAAAAGCGCAATTTTTCTCCCAAAAAGGGGAGTGTGCATTAAAGTCTCCACAAATTAGCCACTTTTTGTTTGATTTTGTGTTGTACGAATCCATTCCGTGTTAATTTCTGTTGGGCCTTTTGGTAAGTAAACAGAAACAACATTTATTATAAGTTGGATCATTGAACTTTAGACTTGCAGCACATGAAAGAATATTAGGATCATTCTTAGGGGCTGGGGAATCGCACACTGTATACTGTTATTTTCATTAATGTATATAGCTGTCTTAATATTTTCTGTTTTATTTACTGTCTCATGCACTGGTGGATAATAATAATTTACCAGTTTAGGTAGGCTGTTTTGGTTTACATTCAAAGATTGTAAAATCAGAACCTGGTACTTTGAAGAAACAAGATGTTGAGTTAAATAAGACAGGTTTGTTTTTATAGACCTGCAGTTCCATTGTAAAACCTTAATGGGAACTGACTTTGTCATGATAAGGAAAAAGGAAAGTGTGAAGAAATTCGGTTATTTGTTTTTAAAAATAACACGAATAAACCTCACGTAAAAATGATAAATATAACGCAGAGAAATACACTTAAATAAAAAAAGGGGGAGTGGGAGGTGGAGGGGGTGGTTGTTAATCAATCAACTAAACGAGAGATTATGATAACAATATTTCGCGATGGCAACAAGTCTCAAAAATATAATCCAAAGACAGTCAATAGCCAGTCATTGCACTGTTGAAGCTTATACAAAGCTAAGACAAGTACTAAGCCTAGACAAAATTTCTTATGGAAATGTAATTTTAGAGGAATCCTCAAGCTCAAGAAGTTCGAACATGTTCCATGATCTTCCATATCGTGGGTAAGGAGGGCATCTGCGGAGGCTAGGCTGTTGGGGTGAATGCCAGTGCTGGTGGTACATGGGAGGAGGAGGGCGTGATGTTCTTCGCGGTCTCTCCCAGAAAATGTCCCTCAGATGTCGGCCCACGTTGCCCGCCAAGATGCTGGAACCACGGGGGTTGGGGTGGATGTCATCCCTCATGAATTTGCCGTGGGGTGGAGAAGTGTGGTGTGTGTGTGTGTGTGTGGTGTGTGTGTGTGTGTGTGTTTGTTGTTGTTGTTGTTCTTCTTCTTCTTCTTCTTCTTCTTCTTCTTCTTCTTTGTTTTACGTCTTTCCACATTACGTGATATTAGACGAAAAAAAAAAAGGGGGGGGGGGGGGGGTAAAAAAGGTTAACACTATGAGGTAAAATAATTAACTTATCTACAGCAATAACACAAAAGTACAAAATCCATTAATCAAAGATTGAAAAACAAAAAAAACAAACAAAACAAAAATCCACAAAAAAAACCTGAAACATGTAACTCTTCTGTCTCATCTCACCACTGACTGTTATATGTTATAAATATTTGCCAACTGGACTTTTAGCTAAGTGCAAAACGAAAAGATACGTTTCACTTGCTGACAGTGACCGGAAAACATTTTGACTAGGCAGTACAGACGTATTTGGAATGAATTTTTTCATTAAGTTACACAAAAAGAATGTGATCAGTTGATATGCTATGACCACATATACAATATATATTTTTGACATACTTTGTTTTAAAACAATCCAATTTCCATCTACAGATCAAGGAACTTATCTGTCGTCTACGATAAATGTTTTTGATCGTACTTACTTAACATTTCATGAATACTTCTCATTTCATCGCGTAAACCAAAACACCCAGTTTCTCTTTCTATCAAATGAAAATTAGAAAATTGAACTTCTTCTGCCGAAGTATAGCACTCTTGCATTGACATAGAGAAGTTCAAAAAAATGCTCCTCTCGTTTGCCAGAACATCAACCTTTTCATTATAGTATAACCCACAGTGGGAGGGCACCCAAAGAAATGTTATTTCAGTGTCTCTGACTGAGAGGAAGTGTACTAAATTATTTATTTCAGTGATCATCTCAGGTCGAACTTTTAATCTAAAATTCTTCATTGCAGTAAGAACTGACTTGGAATCTACGCATAAAACAACATTAAATAAATTTTGAGGGTAATCAACAACAAACTTTAAAGCCATAATTATAGCAGTTAACTCAGCAGTGAATATAGATTTGTTTTTTTTTTTCCAAGATAATAGGACTTTTCTTCGTTTAAGACCTTGGATAATGTATGCTGCACCTGCATGTTCATTGATTAGTGATCCATCAGTGTATATCTTAAAATGGTTAGAATAGTGATCATGCAAATGCATTTTGATATTGGATAATAACAAATTAGTATTTTTCAGCCTTTGTTAAATCTGTATGACCAATATCAAAATGTGCTCGTATTAGTTTTCCATGGGGGGATATGACACACAATAGATCTTTTTTGCAATAGATGTTAGTTTGATATCTGAGGATTCTAAAATCGAGGAAGTATATGTTCTTAGAGTCGTTTTTGAGATGATATATTTTTCAGCCCTTTTTGGGGAAAAATCAATGTCCGTTTTTAATATTTATTTCAGGGCCTATATTGTTGTCTATAACAGAACTTCTTATAACAAATTTAGTGCATGCAAGATAGTCAAAAATGTGTTCCACTCGCCCAGACAAAACTACTGGGCCGATCTTTCTGAAAATTTGTAGGTATGTTCATTATGGGCCACGGATGATGCCCGACGTTTTAGTTTACCGCTATAGCCGTTACTAACGGCTGTAACGGCCTATAACGGTTTTTTTTTTCAGGTTTGTGTTTGTCAGCGAAGGAGTGCGTGTCCGCTTGCATACGTTTTCGTATGTGTGTGTATATATGTGTGTGTATGTGTACTTGACCATCTGTGTGTTGTGTGTTTTGTGTGTGTGTGTGTGTGTGTGTGTGTGTGTTGTGTGTGTGCGTGCGCGCGCGAATGAGAGAGGGAGAGTTGGGAGAGACGTTTTGAGAGAGAGAGAGAGAGAGAGAGAGAGAGAGAGAGAGAGAGAGAGTGTGTGTGTGTGTGTGTGTGTGTGTGTGTGTGTGTGTGTGTGTGTGTGTGTGTGATAGTGCGTGTTCGTGTGCGTTCATTGACTCCCGAATCACTCTTCAACACACACACACACACCCCACACACACACACACACACACACACACACACACACACACACGCGCGCGCGCGCGCTTCCTTTTGACACTCGCAGATCTTCAAAGAGGATTTCTCCCCGTCGCATTTTCTCTCTGTCAAAAAGTCTGAGCGTGAACAGAGAAAACTCAAAGAAGTGTCCGGACATGCAAAATACACGCAAACAGACATGTTTCAATTATTTCGGTCGTGTGTATTTGACAAAAAATGCTGGGTTTTTTCTAGAGGGTGGTAGGGAAGGGGAGGGGGGGGGGGTCCATACACTTTAAATTTGCCAGTTAGATCTCTCCCCCACCCGCCCCCCGCACCCCTTTCCATTCTCCACACCTCTCCTTTCTACGATCTCTTGCTTCA
>JAMYXO010008783.1:0-10461 GCA_033310375.1 Conus canariensis
CCTTTGATCACAACAAAGGTAAAAACGCATCAAAAGGGTTGTCAATAACCATTTGGGGGTGAAAGCTGAAACATGGTGATTTTTTCCATCTCCTTGCCAAACCTATTAACCAATTATCTGCGAAGATCTGCACTTTTCGTTATAATTATCCAAAAAAGGTCACACCATTTAAAATCCATAATTTCTACCCCCCATTCTCTATTTTGCATTGAAATCCCAAAAAATCAGAAAATAAAAGATCTTTGTCTTCCCTTCATAAAAAACCAAAAATTGTTTTTATTTGTTAAATGCATTAAAAAACCTGAAATGTAAAAGACACTATTTATGGGGTGGCATGCATATTAAAAAATATACGTCCTTGGCCAACAAGTTTTAAAAAAGTTGCAAACAAATAAATATCAACATTTTGAAACTTTTTTTAAAAAAAATTTGCCCTTTTCTTTCGCTAAAGAAACAACCCCTCCTGATCCGCGACCCATCCTGGATAATTTGGTTCGGGGGAAGAAAATCTTTAAATAAACACTTTTTAAAACGAACGAAGGAAAAGTTTCCTGCAAACACAGACAAAAAAGGAAGAAATATTTTACAAATCAGATCCATAATTTGGCCAGCCCTTTTCGCCAAAAAAAAAAAAAAAGGAACTTGAATATGTCTGGGGTTTTTTTAATTTGTGTGTGTGTATTTGTACTGTCGTTCCTTCATACTCCATTAGGTCCATCGTGAAAAATTTACAAATCATGATCACGCCTTCAAAAGAGAGTAGGCCAAATGTGAAAGCAATGATGTTTCATGCTTTTCCCCACTTTTTACAAATTATGTGGCTTGCAGGTCAGCTAGGCTTCGGCCTGTTTCCTTCGCTTGTGTGATTTTTTTGGTCTTTGCCCCGTGGCTTTTCTTTTTTTCCCAGAATGGTCGATTTGACTGTCGCGCAGGGGAATTTCGGTTCCCCGGTTCTGGGGGCGATACCGCCCCGTTTGTTGCCCTCATTTTGCCACGGCGGGCTGTTTTGAGTCGCGTTCTTTTTCGTCATTGCTTTTTCCGATTGCTGGTTGGTTGGCTGCTACCTTTGGGAATCTTGACGAAAAGGCTGGACGTGAGGGGGACTCACCCTCCGGGGACCTGTTTTTTCTAGTTTCACCCACCTTCGCGCTATACTTTTTTTGAATTTTGAATTGACCCTAACATAGAAAACCCCATCTTTTCCCCGGGTCTCTAAAGTTTTTCAGTTTCTGGGGCCCGTCGTTTTTTCAGATCTTGACTCACTGCAAGCCTTTTTCTTCATTTTGTTTTTTCCCTTGCTGATCTTCACCAAAGTCATCCCGATTCCCCCCAAACTGGGAACGAGCAATGTGGCACGTGAGTGGGGGTTTGGTCTACCAGTCTGTGGGCCCCCTCCCCCACGTCATCAAACCCCCCTGCAAATTTTAGGGAAATAATGTTCAATTTCCTTTGGGTCAGGGAGGCACGTCTTCATTTCTACTGCCAGAAATCAGGGACGCCAAAGAACTTATTGCGGGCTGGGGAAACTCTCCAAACCCAAACGATTTCCCGCCCGCAGGGTATGGATTGTCTCTGACATTTTTTTTCTTGCCCGCTCAGCCTCTCACGAATATCTGCCCTTAAACCTTTGGGTAATTTTCCCCCACCTATTGAAACTCCCCAATAGATCAACCCTTTACTGCCCCCAGCCTTGATTGAGTCACTTTAATCTCCATAGCCCCTTTATAACTTTTTTCTACACATCGTCCAGTCTTCTCAAGGGCGCACGTCCCTCTTTTCCGAGTTTTGTCTGCTTTTTAAGGTTCGAGAAACCGGGTGTTTTCCTTTAAAGGGGGAAATAAAACCGGGCCCGGGTTTAAAAAAATAAACTCTGGAAGCCAAATTTGCCACATTGCCAAGACACATTTTAAACACCCCAAACAAGCCCCCACCCAACCAGGGCAACACCGAAGGCTGCCACCGGGGTGTGACGTCACAACGACTCAACACAACACGCTGTGTCCCTTTAACACTGCCCGTTAAAAAACTCGGTAATTTCCCAACACAGGGTTTTTTTGGGCAACAGGCCAGAAAAGGCAGATTTCATGCCTGTTTCATTGCGAGGGCAAAAACCCCAAAAAGCCCCCAGCCAAGGGGAAAGGGGCTAAACAATGTCCCCCCACAACTTTCCCGTACGAGTGTTTTTGTCATCCCCTCTTTCTTTCGCAGGATTTTTTTCGCGCTTTTTGGGTTTTCAGGTTGAAAATACCAACTGAAACCCTCCACGGGCCCCGGGTGCTAATCATTTTCAAACCCCGAAACAAAGGCAAAAAACTTACCTGTCAATTTCCCAAAATACAATATTGAAAATTTAGCACCTGGAAAAATATTTTTTAAAAAAAATTTTTTTTCCATAGAAACACAGTTCCCAAAAATGACTACAAAAGTTTTTTTCCCGCGCCCTCTTTCACGCGCACCCCCGAAGAGAGAGAGGGGAAAAAAGAGAGAGAGATAGGAGAGAAAGAGAAAAGAGACAGAGACAGAAAACAGAGAGAGACAGGAGAGAGAGAGACAGAGACAGGGGAGGGGAGAGACAGAGACAGAAGAGATAGAGACCCGAGAACCCGAGAGAACACAGAAAAGACAGAGACAGAGAGACAGAGATAAAAACAAAAGAGAGGGGAGACAGACAGACAGACAGAAAAGACAGACGGGCGGGAAAGTTTGGGCGAACGGACGGGCGGGCGGGCAGATGGGCCCGGGCCGGGCCCGGGCAGACGGGCGGACGAACAGACGACTGACCAAAGAGAGAGAGGGGAGAAGAGAGGAAAGAGAGAGAGAGAGAGAAGGAAGAGAGAGAAGAGAGAGGGGGCCCGTACAAAATCAAAAACAACGTGGGTCTCGGCCCCCCGTATTTTTGACATCTAAGCACAATCGGGGCTGTACCTGGAGGGGTTGTAAACAAACGTCACCAACAGTGGGGAACAGGGAAAATCCCCCGTCCCTCCGGCACGGGTGGCACTGGGGGCACCATTTAAAACTGACGGTTTTTCATCGCCTTTTTAGTCCCTTTTTTCCCTGCCCGGGACCCAGTTGGGTTTGGGAACACTACCTGGTAATTATGTTTTCCCCTTTTACCGCCCAAACAAAGCACGCACAACCAGACAACAGACCCCACAGACACAGACACCCCCCAGACAGAAAAGACACCCCACACACACACAACCCCAAACACACCCCACCTATCCCCACAAAAACACCCACACACACACACACACACACACAACAAACACACACACCACCCACACCCAAAATTTAAAGTCAAGAGAAAAAGTTAAAAAAAACTGATAACTCAGACGTCCCCCAAAATCACAACAGGGTAAAGTTTTGGGGAAAAATGTACAAGGAAAACGTCAAACCAAATCCCCTTTTTTTGAAAAATTTGGGAGATTGAAAGCTTATTCCTTTGATTTGTTTGAAAAAAGCATTTAAAAAAAAATATTGCCCTATTTGTTAAATGAAAGTGTGGGGAAAGCTTAAGTAAACATCATTTACAAATTCCTTGCCCAAGAGCAAAAAAACTCTTTACAAAGCGGGTATTGAAGGTTACACGATGGGTCCCACTTCCCGGGAAACCTTTACCCGGGATTTTATAAATTCTTGTGTTCTTGAGTCCCGTTTGCAAATTTTTTAAGTAGTTCAATCGGCCCCTTTTTCTTTAGATCTTAACTCTCCCCAATACATTTAAATTTTTTTTCATTAAATGGGGGAAAGGGGTAGAGGGATGGGGGAGGGGGGGAAAGTCAAAACAAAACATTAACGTATTAAAAACACTCAATCACTTACATACTTTTAATTTACCCACACATTAAAACGTCTGAAACACTGTTTGTGGAAGGAAAATTAAACGATGACAACACACACACACACACCCACACACACACACACACACACACACCACACACACAACACACACACAATAATATAAATATATATAAATATTTTTATAAAATATAAACTTTAAACCTTCAATATTCTGCTCCCTCTTCCCTCCCCCCTCTTTCCCCCCCCCCTCTCTCTCCCGTGTCTCTTTCGCACCGCAAAGCACACACACAACAGACACACACACAACACCAGACAAACACACCCCACACAACACACACACACACACACACACACACACTCACACACACACCCGCACCCCCAAACACACCACCACAACGGACACAATCAAGGGCCAAACACGGGACAGAGAGGAGAGAGAGAGAGAGAGAGAGAGAGAGAAAAGACCCGACAGACAGACAACAGGCCCGACAGAAAGGCAGACAGACGACAGACAGACAGACAGAGAGTCCGACAGGGGGAAAAGAGACAGAAAAGACAAGAAGGCGCGGGAATTTTTCACGACAGAGGGTCATGGGCAGGCTTTTGCGTTTTTTTTACCTTTTTTTGCTCACATGGGGTTACTTTTTAGCGGTACACACCACTCACCGACAGTGGGGTGGAAAAATTCCCCCGTTTATCTCGCACCGAGGTTAAAACGTGAGCGTGAATTTAAAAATTTCGAATCCCTTGCATGTTTGCCGAAATTTTTTTAATAAAATTTTTGTTGGGAGTAACGATATGTTTCCTAGTTTTTTTTTCCCCCGTGTACCCTCCCATTTTCCCCCCCCCCAAAACACACAAAACCCCCGCGCGCCACAAACACACACACACACACACACACCCTACTCAAAAGAGTGAGGGAGAGTAAGAAAAAATATTTAAAAATGATATAATAAATATATAAAAATAAAATATATATATATAAAAAAACACACATTATTTTTTTGTGTGGGGTGTGTGTGGTGTGATGTGGTTGTGTGTTTGTGTTTTGTAAATTGAATTTAAAGCCAGACAAAGGGAAAAAAAGGGGAATGAATTTTTTTTTTTTTTTTTTGGGAAAAAGGTTTGATAGAGAAAATGAAAATTGTTAAAGGGGAAGGGAGAAGAGAGAAAAGGTGCAATAAATGCCAAATTAAAGGAATTGGGGGAATGTTTTAGCATAAAGTCATAATGAGGGAAAATGTCAATGGGAGAGACACTTTTGGGGTTGTTTGGGCGTTGGCGCCAAGTGGGGAAAAGGGTTTCCCCCGTCTGGCAAAAAAGGGGAGGAAATTTTTCACTCTGTGGTTTCCAAAGCGACAGGGGCTTTGACAAGACTGAGTTTTTGATGGGATGGCTTGGCGCAAGTCCCTGGGTTTTTTGGGCGGTGGGCGGGGGGATGTCCCGCCGGGCGCTCAAAAAATGCCCATACAAGCGTGCGGGGTGTCCCCACCTGCAAAGGCTTAAACCCCAAAGGGTCACAAATGGATTTCTTCACACATTTTTCGGCCCTGACAGGAGAATGTACATTTCATTTTGGGGCCATGTACAAGGGTGCGGGGGCTTCGTTTAAAATTAAAATTTTTTTTGGTTTTGAGCAGTGAAAAACACCCGGGGAAAAGGAATGGGGGGACCTTTTTTTTATTTGGACCTACAAGAAGGGGTTTGTGGTCTAAAAAAGGTTCATGACCTTCTTCTATGGCAAGTTAATATGAAACCAAAAATGCGAAGTGCTGTGGATGGAAGAGGGGGCAATTGGGGCGGCGTTTCTTTTTTGGAGGGTGGGGGGCCCAAAACTTTGTTCGGCACCGCTGGGTTGGGGCTGAAAACATAAGGAGGACTGGATATCCACGGAGGCGAAAAACCAAACATTTTGGCCTTTTCAGTGTGAAATTTGTCAGACAAAGACTGTGCAGGCGGAAAAATCGGAAACGGAAAAATGTTTTTCCCGTGGATAATGGCATACAGTGTAGTCCAAAAGACTATGAATAGGGGGGTTTTGTCGACGAAAAAATTTCCGGGAAACGAGAAACGGGAAGTGGGTTGTAAAACTGATGGACGTAAAAAGGCCTCGAAAAAATCCAGGATTTAAAAAATTTCTCTTCGCCATGGGTGTGGCCCCCACCGTCATCAATGTTACTTTTGTAGAGCGGGGATCGGATCTCTGAAGGAAGTAGTAGGGGTGTTCTGGTGTCCTTCAAGGGACAGCATGGGGAAGAAGGGTCCCATTTTTTTTTTTTTTTCAGGGTTCCAACACTGACTTCAAGAAAGGCGTTTTCAAAACCAAATGCATGAAAGTGATGACGGATTTTACGTCTCCATGTAGTTGAGGGGGTGTTTTTGGTTAGATACCAAAATTAAAGAAAAATGGTTTTTCAGTCCGGCAAAAATGAAAATAAAAGGAAAACAGAGATTAAGGGGAATATGAGGGGGAAGTTTGCTAAGAAGGGGGTCTTGATAAATCATTGTCACGGGTGTCGAAAATTTGCCTTTGCAACCAGTCCCTTTTATGCCTAAAAAACCCTTAACTGGTTTTTTGCACATAAGTTCAGATTTCCTGTGTTAACCAAGACAGGCAGAAAAAATTTTCATCTTTGAGGTCTGACACAACAAGCAAAAAATACGCTTCAGTAACCTTTTAAAACGACCCATTTTAAAAAACCCTACAGCGCAAAAAACAATGTAAGGGGAGTGCCATGCTCTCTCTCTCTCTCCCTCTCTCCCCTGCCTCTCTCTTCCCCCTCCTCCACTCCTCCTCTCTCTCTCTCTCTCTCTCTTCCATACTTATAAGGAATGGGGGTGCTCTTTTTTTTTTCCATTAATAAGCGAAAACAAAAATGTCGCTGTCGTTTTATCTCAATGAAACTTGCCCATGAAATCATTTGCGAAATTCATCGCAAAAACATTGAAAACAAGACAAATAAGGAGGAAATTTAAATAATGCATTTAAAAGAATATCGAAAATATTACATTCACGCAGGGGAAGAAAATCAGAAGATACAAGTCATCATTTAAATGAGGGAAGGGTCAATTCAGACTTCAATTTTAAAAATAAATAAATATAAATATAAATTAAATTATATTCAACCAACGCATTACTACTGTGCGTGAGGACAAAGGAAACGTTCTAACCTTATTTTTTTTGTTAACCTTTGTTTGATACCACTAGGAAAAATGTGTACTATTTGTTTGCAGGAAAGAAAGAGGAAAAAATGTTTTGTTTCTGTTACCCCCCCCCCCCCCCCCCCCCCCCCCCTTTTGTCAAAAGACCTCTTTGGTAATGAAAATAAAAATAAAAGTACAAAGTGTCAAATGTGGTCTTTTCCCCATAGCAAACCCACCCAAATTTGCCAAAGAAATTTCACATATATAAACACCCCCTTTTTTCCCGCCACAGCAGTAAAGGGGCATCAAACACCATCCTAAATTAAAAAATTTGCAATTCCCCCCTTTTTTTTTTTACCCAAGAAAATAAAGAAAAAAATCACGGAAAATAAAAATAGGCGTACACAACCACCAAAAAGACAAAAGGGGGGGGAAAGGAGGGGGGTGGGGTGGGGGGGGGGGGGGGGGGGTAATCTGCCCTTCACCTGGGGGGAATCGAAAGCAATTTGAACGTAAACAGGCCCATGTCAGCAACCCCTGAGCTGCGTGGAAAATTCTCGTCGGGAAAAAAAAATTTGAAAGTCTACCTTTTCCTTTTCAGTAAATCCACTTCATCCCCTAAAAAAACAAACAAAACAAACAAACAAATAACAGCACGGCATAGAAGGGGGAAAGAAATCATTTGGAAAAGGAGAAGGCAGGGGAGGGGCGGTCTCCAAGCAAATCTACGGGAATTTAAAAGGTTTTAGGTAAACTTTTACAGAAGTTGTCCCCAAAAACCTTTGATTTTTTTTTTTTTTTTTTTCTTTTTTTTTTTAAACAGGAACTCCAAGTTGATTTCCCCAGTTACTCACATAACTTTCAAGGAAAGTTAAGCTTGTGTCCAAATTCCTCACCTCTCTTTACCCCCCTCCTTTTCTCTCTCTCTTCAGTTCCATCCCCGAAACGGTTTTCCAAACCCCTCTCTCTCTCTCTCTCCTCCATTTTCCCTCCCCGAAACGTGTTTGCCAAACCCTCTCTCTCCTCTCTCTCCTCTTCTCTCTCTGTCTTTCTCTGTCGTCTTCTGTCCGTCTCTCCTCCTCTTTTTTCTGTCTCTCCCCTCTTTCGTCTCTCTCTCTGTCCCCCTGTCCTCCTGTCGTCTGTCTGTCCCGTCTGCTGTCTGTCTCCCCTCCGTCCCCTCTCTCCTCTCCTCTCTCTCTCTCTCTCCCCTTTTAGTAACTAAGTCAAACGTCCACCATCTGTTTTTGAAACAGAGACATTGATAAATTCATTTGGGGTTCATTAAAAAGGGAAGGTAAAAGCTAACACACAAATTTTATTGACGTGCGGCTGCGTGCGTGCATGCTGCGTGTGTGAGTTTGTGATGTGTGTGTGTGGTTTTGGTGTGTGTGTGTGGGTTGCGCGCGCGGCGCGCCGCGCGGCGGTGCGGAAAATTTTGTGCGTTGTGGGGTGGTGTGTGTGGTTTGTGTGTGAATGTAATACTAAATCCATAGAAATGTACATTGTCACTGGGAAGATACCATGTTAAAAAATTGCATAAATGATGAATACGGGTAAAGAAAGCACAGACGGAACACAAAGAAGACCGCCTTGAAAAAAAGAAAATACTGTATGATTTAACAACAGGAAAAAAAGACAGGGTTTTCGAAATTTTTTGGAATACATTCTTTTTGGGTTTCCTTTTGTTTGGAAATCAACATTAATGTGTTTCAAGTTTTGAAGTTCTCGAGGGAAAGAGGAGGGAAAAAATTGGAACTCAGGACGCACAAAAACGGAAAACCATGAACTTTTTATACTTTAGCACATGGAGTTAAAATTAACTGGGAAATTGAAAGAGCAGGGGTAAAAGTACTTTTACTAAGAATTTAATCGGGGATTTTTTTCATGTTTGTTATCGTTTTATGCCGGTTGAATATGAGCATGAAATTTTTGGATGAGTTTTTATTTCTCTTCCCTACAATGAAATAAATTTCTTGGAACATTTCTTTTTAATTTGTTTGTCCCCATGTTTTTCCCGTTTCCTTGAAACTATTCAAACAAAAAACTCCATTTTTCGTCCAGAAATCAAGCCCTTTTTTGACACGGGGAAATGTTCACAATGAATTTGACAAACTGCGTACGGGGAAAATCCAGCCGGAGAAATGTAATTTTTATAACACGGATATTGTGCAAGGAGATCAATTGGAAATAGACAAAGACAGACAACAACAGACAGACAGACAGACGGATACAAATCAAAAACTTCAAATTTCCTCAGTACGCTCGTCCTTTTTTTAAAAGCCTGAAATAATGAACCACACATTCTTAAAATTTTCGGAACGCTTTTTTTTCCTAACACATATTACCCGGAAATGATGATTAAAATTTTTAAATTTTTACATTTTTAAATTTTCCCCCACCGCCAAAAACCACACAGCTTAAGTGCAAGAATTCACCCATGAAAGTTAGTTTATGTCTCACCCTTTTTCGTCTAATCACTCACAAAACAAAGAAAAAAAAAAAAAACACAAACACAATTAAGTGGGTGTCGCGCGGCCCCACACCACACCAACACCACAAAACAAACAACACACCACCACACGCACCCAACACCACAACACATAAAAATGGATTTCTCCTTTTTGAAAAAAAATTAAAAATTTTGTTTTTTCACCGAGAGAAAAAGCCCGTTTGTTTTCCCTAAAGTTTTAAATTATTTTTCAAAATGATATACTTCTGTACATATTCGTAATTCTCTGCCAGTATGCTTTTGAAATTTTTTTATCCCCAAAGCAATGTCATCGCATATTTTACAAAAAACACACTTTTTGATAAACTTTGGAAGATCATAAATAAAATGTTAAACAACATGGGGGGATAAAGAACCCTGTGGAATTCCGATACAAGCTCGAAAAGACAGTAAACTTTTCCCCATTCTTGTACATATGGATCCTGGTAAAAAAACTTTTTTTAAATAATTTAAACATCGTTCCATTTTAAATTTCCATTTCTTTCAATTTTTAAAAGAGTTGCGGCCAATACATCATCCTTTTCTGATAACAAAAAAGGGACAAGTGTACTTTTCCTCTAGCAAACTGCTTTTTAATTTGACTTTAATTCAAAAAATGATCTATTGCACACGACCTTTTCGAAAAAACCCCCCCTTATCACTGGATTATATTTTCTTTTTTTACAAAAATAAAAAGACTCTTTTTAAACTTTTTTAACAACTTTTCCCAAAGTAAGGTTTGTGCTATTGGCCTGACCAATTTGACCTGGCTTACCCTTTTTTTGGAACTGGGACTACAACAATCCTCCGTACGGGGGAGTTCCATTAAACCAACATTTTGGTAAAAGAATGTAGTAAATTCGTTTTCCAATAGAAGTAAGGGTAAAAACGTTTATAGGGTATACCTCTTAAGGGCCCAAAAGCACTTGAAATTTTAAAAAAGATCTAACGTCCATAAAATCATCAATGTAAAAGGAGCTTTAAAAAAGAAATGAATTTGGGGGTGGTCCGAAGATAGTTTTTTT
>JAMYXO010008784.1:0-10459 GCA_033310375.1 Conus canariensis
AAATAGCTAGAGCGTTCCCCTTTGGAGCCGACGGTCGTGAGATCAAACCTCTTGTTGGATCGACGTTTTTGACCTTGAAAACTCTGTCCACTCAGCTGAGATAGGATTTGGGTTTTCAGGTCAGGGAAGGTTAAAAGCGGCGGAAAGAGGGATGTCACCGCCCTTTATCATGCCGTGTCCCCAAACACGGTGAATCTCAGACAGTTCACTGCCGCAAACAGCCATGAGGTTTTTGACCTAAACAGAAGTATGTCAGTGTCTATGACTTGCTCATAGAGGTTTTTTAAAGCCTGTCTGCCGATGTTTTTTTCTACCATGTTATTGTTACAACATTTGTGGTGGGGATGGGGGTAGGGTGGTAAGGGAGCTTAGCTATTGGGTGGGGATCCCGATGAAAGGGGGGAGCAGACTCCTTTTAAGCTTGGGAAGGTGTGGGTTGTGTCAGTGGCCTTCTAGGTACTGCCTCAGTTACCTCCTGGTTTCCACTTATTAGCCTCAATTGTTCAGCACAAACGGAAAAAGGAAAACAAAAAAAAAAAAGTTATACCAAAACCAATATTCTTTCATTATAGGAATCGCAGGAATATGGGCTGTATAAGTGTACTTTCAATTTCTTTAACCCCTTAACTGCTAGTGACGACAATCATCCGCAGTGAGAGGTTGTTCATCCTATTACAGAAGACCAGATGGAGTGGGTTGCAGTGTATCCCTGTCAGTCTTGTCCATTTGACATGGAACAGGAATGAATGTACTCTGATAAAGCAACAGCACGTTGTAAGGCCACATCAATGGTATTTCTGTCAAGTGTGTACCCGAGTCTGTCTCAGTGAATTTTGTCACTGAAGGTTCAGGCAAAGAAAAGCAGTTGTGGTTACAGTAACCCGAGCAACTGCAGACTCGTTTTTCCGACAGTAAAAGAGAACTCAAATACGAGAGAAGGAGAAAAAAAAAGATAAATAGAGAATGAATTCATACAAAGAAACGAAAGAAAGATGCAAAACAATTTTTTTTTTCAATACAAAATACGAAACAGGCAAGTTATTGATCAACATTTGTGTCTTCCTCAAGCGGTGCAACATCAGACACAGAAAGTGCACAAAACAACGCCCTAAGGTCACATCAGCATGAAAACGACAACGTATGGAAGAGAAGCGTGAGAACGCATTAACAGAAGTGTGTACCATCTTCGATGACAATGGAAGACGACAGGCGATTCAGAGCATGTTTGGGAGGTAAAGTGCATCTTAACCGTCCGCAGAAAACCAGGAAAAGTACGTTAATGGTGGTGCCGTGCACACTGATCGGCAATAGGAGATACCTTTGTGTCAAGACAGGCGTTTTGGAATGAATATTGATGAGTAGATGGAGGCTATTAGCAGATACATTAGTGTGTGGAGTGATGATCCGCTGACAGGTCAACTAATGCCTGGTCAACAAAATCAGTTTCCGAACTCTTGTAGGGCCAAACTCACCACTTAAGTTTTCCATGGGCGCAAAAGAAGCGAAGGCATCCTTTGTTCACGTTAAGTTGTTCTATGCTGCTTATAAAAAAAACTGGGTAACTTTCCTATGGTTGTCAGCACTTACTGATACCTGGACGGGCCGCAAAAGTAAAAAAATACTTACTTACTTAATCCTCTTCGCTCCAACGGGAGCATAGGGCCTTCACTGCAGATTTCCAACGTATGCAGTCTTGGGCTGCCCGCTTTGCTCACACCCAGGACAGCTTGATGGTAATCAGCTCACTGTCCAGCGTCCTATGCCAAGTTGTCACTGGGCGGCCTCGCTTTCTCTTTCCTTGAGGGTTCCAATCCAGTGCCTGCCGTGTGGTGTTGTCCGGGCCTCGGCGTACGATGTGTCCGATCCACTTCCACTTTCGGATTCTGATGGTGTCTCCGATTGGTCTCTGATTTGTCCGGCGCCATAGCTCCTCACTGGCAATTCTGTCAGGGCCACCTGATGCGGAGATCCGCCACAGACATGTGTTGATGAAGACCTTCAACTTGTGCTCCAGCCCTTTGGTGAGTCTCCAGGTCTCCGAGCCATACAGCAGTACAGGTCTCACGTTGGTGTTGAACAGTCTCAGTTTGGTGTGAAGATGGACGTTTGCGCTCCTCCAGATGGGCTTGAGGGTGGTGAAAGCAAATCTTGCCTTGGTTATTCTGGCCCTGATGTCATCATCGGTACCTCCTGTCTTGTTGACGATGCTTCCTAGGTAGGTAAATTTCTCAACATCTTCTATCTGTTGTTCCCCTAGGCGAATTGTTTCAGCCTGGCTTGTGTTGGCTCTCATGGTCTTTGTCTTCTCCGCGTTTATCTCCAAGCCAGTGTTACTGGCTGTGCTGCGGAGGCTCTCGGTCTTCTTCTGCATGTGGTGGAGGGTGTGAGTCAGCAAGCTGATATCGTCCGCGAAATCCAGGTCTTCAGTTTCTGCATGAGTGTCCACTGGATCCCGCGTGGTGGGCTCATCACTGTCCTCATCACCCAGTCGATCACAAGAGAGAAGAACAGCGGTGACAACAAACATCCCTGACGGACCCCGGTGTTCACTGTGAAGGGTTCCGACACTCTCGTGTTGTGGATGACGTGACACGCTGTGTCCTTGTACATGCTCTGTATGATCTTTACCATCTTGAGTGGAATTCCGTAGTGTCTCAGAATTTTTCATGTTACTTCTCTGTCCACTGTGTCGAATGCTTTTTTGAAATCGATGAAATTGATGTAGATTGGTGACTGCCACTCAAGAGACTGCTCGATGATGATTCGGAGTTTGGCTATCTGGTCGACACATGATCTTCCTGCTCGAAATCCTGCTTGTTCGTCCCTCAGCTTTTTTATATACAGCTGCCCAGATCCTCTCTAGGATGATTCTCGTGAAGATCTTGCTGGGTAGTGACAGCAGCTGTATCCCTCTCCAGTTCTTACACTCGCTGAGAGCCCCCTTCTTGGGTATCTTGATGATGTAGCCCTTTTTTCACTCTTTCGGCACTTCTTCCTTTTCCCAGGCCTCTTGAAATAAGTCCATCAGGATGTCCGCCGCGACCGTCGCTTCTCCCCTGAGTACTTCCGGTGTGATGTTGTCAGGCACACATAGAAGTCAAGGAGAAGTTATTTTGATAGTTAAACATTTCGATGGGAAGTCAAATTAGAAACTGCTTGTAACAGGATTCTAGTAGTTTCAGTTAATCATAATGAATATAGTTTCAAAATAGGAAATATTTATGCTCCTAATAACTCAAGAGAAAAAAAATGTTCATGAAAAATTTACAAGAAATGTTAAATCAATTTAGTGACAGCAATCTTCTTCTAGTTGGTGATTTTAACTGCGTTCATAACATTGAGCTGGACATTATGTTAGGTTACACCCATGTTGATTCAGGCGTTAGACTATTTAATCATACTGTTTTTTTCTCTACAACTCACGCTCATGTGGAGAGTATTTCACAAAAGCGAAAAAGACTACACATGGTCTCGAGTAAATCCCTTTGTCGCCCGTCGCTTAGATTACTGCTTTTTATCAGAAGGAATACTTCAATTCAGTGTTTTGTGTGAACACACCAATTTTCATCATTCGGATCACAAAGCGATTGTATTAGAACTTAACAACAATGATTTCATTCGTGGGCGTAGCTACTGGAAATTCAATAATAGCTACTTAGAGGACCCAGTATTTGTGCAGAAAATGAATGATTTAGTAGGCAGAGAACAATTAATGGAATTTCAGACAACTCACACGTGCATACATGGGAAATATGTAAAATTAAAATAAGAGATTTTTTGTAGTGAATATGGTAAAATACCAGCCAATAAAAGAAAACATAAGGAAAAGAAATTAGAGTTTGAAATTTTGGAAGTTGAAAGACAAATGATTCATAACCTGACGAGTAAAGATAACCAAGAACAATATTTGGTATTAAAACAAAAGTTAGAGTTACTACAAGCACACAAAACAAAAGGTGCGCAGGTAAGAGCACGAATTAAGTGGATTGAAGAGGGTGAACGCAACACTACACATTTCTGCAATTTAGAAAAAGCAAGGGGGAAGAAGAAAGTCATCACAAGGTTGTGTCAAGATACAGGGGAAGTAATTACGGATCAACGACAGATTTTAGAAGAACAGGTAACATTCTATAAAAACGTGTATACTCAGCCAGTAGAAGTACACAACGTTAGTGAATCTGTTGATGTGTTCTTAGAAAATGAAAACACTCCTTGTTTAGAGGAAAACGATATTGCTAGTTGTGAAGGTATGATCACAGCTGAGAAAACGACAAACGCTTTAAAAAAAGATGAAAATTGGATCAGCGCCAGGGAGCGATGGAATAACTATTGAGTTTTTCAAATTCTTTTTGAATAACATAAAAATAGTCCTAATGAACTCGTTTGTGGAATCTTTTGGTAAAGGAGAATTAGCAAATACTCAAAAGCAAGGCATAATAACATTGTTACACAAAGGGGAAGAACTTGAACGAAACAAACTGACTAATTTGAGACCAATAACTGACAAACACTGATTATAAGATACTGATCTTAAATAAATGTTAGCGAACCGCCAAGAGAAACGTGGACAAACGAGTCACAAGAGAAAACACGACGCGTTTCGACCTCTTAGGTCTTCTTCAGGCAAGACACAAACAAATAAGGCACTGGCCAAAGTATTGGCAGAAAGGCTTGGAAAAGGTATCCACAAATTAGTTAATAACGACCAAGTAGGCTATATTACAGGCAGAAACATTGCAACAGTTATACGATCAATAGATGGCGCAATCAATTATGTTGACCAAACAAATAAAACGGGTTACGTGCTGGCAGTTGATTTTTCAAAAGCCTTTGACTCAGTGTCAACAGATTTTCTGTTGCATGCCTTTGAAGTTTTTGGTTTCGGAACTGAATTTAGAAAATGGGTTGCCATACTGACAAAGAATACTGTTAGTTCAATAAATCATGGAGGATGGCTATCTGAACCTTTCAAATTTTCTTATGGAATTAGACAAGGATGCCCCTTTTTTCCACCAGCCATTGTTCTGGCAGTGGAATTATTAGCAACTAAAGTCAGAAATAGCTCCATATCTGGCATTAACGTCCCTACCACTGTTCCAGATAATAGTATTCCTTTAAATATCAAACAAATGTCGGACGATACAACCTTATTTCTCAGAGATACATTTTCAGAAATCTTTAGAACATTTCAAAGTTTTTCTGATTTAAAATTAAACATACAGAAAACGAAAACCTTACCTATGGGAAGGCAAATAAGAGAAACCAGAGCTTCCTTTCAACACAGTAGATAAAATAAAGATATTAGGCATTTATTTCCAACGTGATAGGATGGCTAGGAACATTGAAGATAATTGGAGTGATAGGATGTATCAAAATGAATAGTAGAAAGAAACTCGTGGAGAGCGTGGCAGCAGAGAGTCCTCAGAAGAGAAGCCCCCTTCAAGCAAGTGTTTCGGCCCTTATCTCCTGACACTCTAGGGGGGTTGGGCCACACCCGGTTCATGACTCCGGATGTCCCTCTGCTGCCCCTTTTTTTTTTTTCCATCTTGGGACGAGCCATGGCTGGGATTCGAACCCATGACCCTCTGGACATGCTCATTTTCCACTTAATGACTCGCGCTTTAACCACTGAGCCACAGGGACACCTGATATTTGTAGGGAAATTAAGCCTTATGAAGTTCACTTTTGTTCCTCCTTGACCAGATCCAGCTTGAACACCTCTCTGCCGCTTCTGCCATTGCTTTCAGGGCTCTGGTTTTTTCCTTCCCTGCAACTGAGAGCTGTTTCATGAGGCTGTATGCAGACGTTCCTACAAACCCCCTAGCTCCAATTTCTGCAGTGAGGACTTTGACCTGATAGCCTTCTCTCCTCAGGCTGTTTGCCAGATCAGCATACTTTTCAGTCTTGTAGATTTGAGCTGCCTCCATTCTGTTCTCATATGGCACCGTGAGCTCGATCATGATCAGCTGCTTGGTTGACTTAGAGTGGACTACTATGTCTGGTCTCATGCCACTCTTGCTGATGATCTCTGGGTGACTCTTCCATTCTGGGAGGTCTGCAGTGCACTCCCAGTCATCTGCCCCGTCCAGCAGACTCTGCCTGCATGTTTCGAGTGGCACTGTTGTTCTTGGCCATGATTTGCTGCCTCCTGCCGTGAAGAATGTTGCGGGTGCTTTTGGAGTCCTGATTTTCCCTTTTGTGGTGTTGGTACTAGCCCAGACTACTTGTACAATTTCTTTGAGCACTTGGTTGTGCCTCCATGTGTACCTTCCTTGAGCCAGGGCTACTTTACATGAGCTTAGGACATGCTCCACTGTTTGTTTTTCATGGCAAGAGGGGCATGCAGGATCGTCTGTTTTCCCCCACTTCATCAGGTTTGCATTTGAGGGCAGAAGGTCATATGCAGATCTGAGAATGAAGCTGATCCTGAGAGGGGCCATGTGCCAAATGTCATTCCAAGTGAGACTTCTTTGGAGTGCATTCTCCCACGTTGTCCATTGCCCTTGCTGGCTCTGCTGGACTGCTTTTTGGAGTCTTTTTTGGTCTTCTTCTTTTCTCATCTCCTGAATCATCATGTCTCTTTTGGCTTTTCCTTTGGCCTTTGACCACCATTCAGTTTTGGTCACCCCCAGTCCCTGTCTGTTGGTCTGTGTGTGTCCTGTTATTTCTCTGATCTTGAGACTTTCTTTTGCAGAATCCATCGCCTCTTGAACTTTCCATTTTCTGCCTGTCTTCAGCTGGGGCTTAATTGCTTCTACCACCTTGTCTCCTGAGTCCTCCAGCATGCTTTGAAGTCTGATCTTCCCTGCTTTGTATTCCTCCAGGATGGATTTCAGGGGTAGTTTCAGCTTTGCTTGGCGACAGTACAGCGCTATGTCAGTCAGACAGGGTGGGACACCAAGCCATTTCCTTGTGAACTTGTTGATTTTGGCTTCCATTGCCTCCACTATGCTGGTGCAGATGTCGTATATCATCAGAGGCCATAGCAGCTTTGGTATCAGCATGAACTGCAGACACCAGACCTTGTATTTGCCAGGGAGCCCACACTGGTCAATGGTCTCCAAGCCTTCCTCCGCCATCTGCTTGGTTTCTTTTGCTCTTTGTGTGTCTTTCAGCGTATCATCATACCATCTTCCAAGGCTCTTGACTGGTTCTTCTGTGACTGTTGGAATGGCCTGGTTGGCAACACTGAAGACCACAGATCCGGCCACTTTTCCTTTCCTCAGTGAGAGACTCCGTGATTTCTTTGGCTTGAACTTCATTCTGGATGAGGCAACTATGTCGTCCAGCCTCTCCAGCACATGACGTGTCTCGTCTTCTCTGGATGAAATCACTGTAGTGTCATCCATGAAGGCTTGAGAGGAGGCATCTTGTATCCATCGCCAAGGTCTGTTTGTCTCGCGTTGTTTGTTGCTGCTTTCAAGATGAGTTCCATTGCCAGCACGAACAGTATTGGGGAAATTGCACAGCCCATTGCAATACCCACTTCCAAGTTGATCCAGTCTGTTGTGTACTCCTTGGTAGAGAACCGCATTGAGAAGCCATTGAAGTACTTCTTGAGCATGTCGCGGATGTTCTTTGGCACATGGTACATCTCAAGAGCCAACTGTATCATCTCATGGGGCACAGATCCATATGCGTTTGCCAGATCAAGCCACACTACGTCCAGGTCTCTCTTTTCTGTTTTTGCTTTTTGGATTGCGTCCCAGATCATTGTGGCGTGTTCTACACAGCCCGCCACGCCTGGGATGCCACCTTTCTGGACTGACACATCCAAGTACTTGTTTTCCATCAGGTACTTGGTCAGCCTTGCTGCCATGACAGAGAAGAAGATTTTCCCTTCGACGTTCAGTAGTGATATTGGCCTGAACTGGCTAATGTCACTTGAGTTTTGCTCTTTGGGGATGTACACACCATCTGCCGTCATCCACTGGCCGCTGATCTTCTGGTTTCTCCAAGCCGATCGCAGCAGCCTGTGGAGCCACTCCAGCACCTTGGGACATTTCTTGTAAAGCTGGTAAGGTATTCCGTTTGGCCCTGGTGATGATTTGGCTCTGGCTTTGTCGACCACCTTCTTGATTTCCGCCAACGTTGGAGGCTTGCCATTGAACTGTTCCTCAGGGTTGGTTGGCCACACCAGACCTTGAATGTCGAGTGGTGCTTTGCTCTGTGGGTCAGAGTATGTTTTCCTCAGATGCTGCTCAAGAACTCCTTTGTCCACACTTAGGGTCCCAGATTTTGGCTGCTCAAACAGTGTTCTGGCAAACTGGAAGGGGTCTCTGAAGAAGCGCTCTTGTGTCTTCTTCTTTTTGCTCTTCCTCTTCCTCGCAGATTCCGCTTTGCTGAGGGCACTGTGTTTTTTCTTTCAGGTCTTTCCACAGTTTTTCCAAGCCTTGTTTTTCAGCTGACAGTGCGGTCTTCATTTGCATCTTGAGGTTTTTCTTTTGGACCCTGATCTTGTCCATCTTTTCTTGGCGTCTGGATTTCTTTGGAGGTGTTTTCTCTTTGGGTAGTTTTGCTCCATAGGCGTCTCTACATGTGGCATACACAATGTCCCCATATGTGGCTAGTTTGTGTTCCAGGGTGCTTTTCCCTATCAGTGCATCGAGTCTTTGGACGATTTTTGCATCCAGTTTCTCCCAATCTTCAGTTTCGTTTGCTCGTGGCAGGTTGAGTTTCAGGCGCCTGGCATCGAGGGCCTGTGCAAATTCCTCATCCGAACCAACAGCGTGGATGTCCTTGGCACTGTGGTTTAAATCCTGGCCTTGGTCTTCCGACGTCTTATCTGCTGATGCAGTGCGCTGCTGCTCATTCAGATGAGTCTTCACACATCCCATCATGAATAAATTGATCATAGGATGGAACAAATGGGATATTGGTATCCAAAGAAAGATTGTTGTAATGAAAACATTTTTACTTAGTTTCTTTATGTTTGCATAACATAGGACTTCCGGACTGTGTGTTAAACAAAATTAACTCGACTCTTTACAAATTCCTTTGGTATAAAAGATTTAACAATAAAAAAGCTTTCGAAAAAGTTAAAAGAAAAATAATGGAAGCAAATTTGGAGGAAGGAGACTTAATACGATTAATATTAGTAATTTTCAAAAATGTTTGTGTTTACAATGGACGGGGAAACTCTTTAAAGCCACCAAACAAGAAAACTGGTCATTAATACCCAGACGGCACTTACAACATATCGCAAAGACAGATGCTTTTTGTATAAATTGCAGAGCCAAAGACCTAAGGGATTGCAGTTTAATCACGAATGAGTTCTGGAAAGAAGTGGTAGCAGCTTATCTAAACCACAAAATATATGATAAAACTTGATGACCTCGACAAGAGCAATTTTCACAGTCAACACCTTTTTCACAATGATCGTATTCGGCATAAAAATCATCAGGTATTATATTTCAAAAACTGGGCAAAGAATGGCATTGAGCAAATTAAGGATATAATTCATGAAAGGGAAAATAGACTACTGACTTTAGAAGAAATACAGGAAATGGTTGGACAGAATAGATCCATTGCATTGTTTCAGTACAATGCTTTGATTAACTCCATGCCAGCGCAACGGATCCAGTGGATCCAGTCAGGAGAAAGAGGATCTGGAACGCTCCCCTGTTTTTCCAGTCAGTTAAATGCAAGGCCCAAACAAGTGAGGAAACTAATTATACCACATAAGGAAACTCAAACACCTACTGCGAGTGCCCTTGGATCAAAAAAATTTAGTATTGACTTAGACAAATCCCACATGGTGTCGAGCTACAGACGTCACAAAAGAGGTAAGACTCAGAGTTCTCCACTGGAAAATACTACCAACATATATCCTACTAATACGAGTATCATGCTTACTAAAATGAAAGTAAAAGATTCAAACAAATGCTCGTACTCTCCTGACACAACTGATTTCATTGAACACTTTTTCTGCAAGTGTCCGGTCGTTTACGTTACAACATTTGGAGATTTATTGAGCAAAAAAAAAAAAGACTTAGAAACACATGGTGATATTGAATGATCAAACACAGATGTATTATTTGGCATCAATAAATCCATCGCTTCGACGACAAATTATGAATGTATGAATTTTAATCATATTACTGAGTAAAACGTGTATCAGTATTTGCAAAAGGACTAACACGGGTATCCCTCTGCAACTCATTTTTGACAAAGAGTATAATTTCCGAAGGGGGTTAAAGGGAAAACGTCCCTAAATAGGTAAGAGTGTGTAAACCTCGTAGGGAATGTAAGCAATTTATGTACACACATAATGTTTTTTGAAGAAGGAAAGGAGAGAGACAGGAGGGAGAAAAAAAACAACAGGTTATTGCATTTTTCTGTGCGTTTGGTGTGAGAGGGAGGGGGGAGAAGGGGGGGAGGGGGGGGGGGGGTGGGGGGGGGGTTCGCGGGAGGGCAGGGTGGGGAAAAGGGGGCGGACCCGGGTTTGGGGGAAAGGGGG